>APFE031749445.1:0-57144 GCA_000404065.3 Pinus taeda
CAGAGAATTTAATACAAAGGCATAGATTACTTCGTGAGGCAAGATAGGCGGAAAGTCTAGCAATTTAGTTTGAAATAACGCGGAATGGAGAGATTGCTTAGGAGGGTGAAAAGGGCATAAACACATGAATCCTTTTCAACAGAAGAAGAACACATACGTGAAATTTTCCCACAGGCAGAGTAATAAATATGAATTCTACCTTATCTTACTTAGAAAATTTCACTGGAAATGAATATGAAATGAACTGTGAAACATAACGAAATACATATGAAACATAAGAGACACATTTTCTACACTCAAAACCACATGAATCTCATGAAACAGAGCTGCTGCCTTTCATTAATCCTCTGTCAAATATACAATGAAGAAATAGAGTTTCTTTCCCACAGTCTCCCAGAAATTACAAGCCAACCAACCCTTTGCAAATAGTTTGCATACAATATATAGAATGTTCCATGAGGAGATAGAACGGCCAAGGGTTGGGGAGTTTCTCGAATCATTACAAAATGGAGATGGAAAGCCAAGCATTAGCTACAGGTGCAGCGTTACAAACATGACAAATGGCTTGGGTGATTGTTTGCCTTCCTTTGCCACTTGGATAGAAGCCAATATGGAGTGAAAATGATTTAAACTTTGCCTTATGTGCCAAAAACGTGAAGTGTAGATGAGCGGGCCCACTTTTGGAAAGTCGCGAATCGAAATTTCGCGAAACGGAGGTGAATTTGGCCTTTTTCTCTATATGTGCCGCACCATTTTGGAGGCTGTTTTGAGGCACTTGCATGAGTCCAAAATGTGTCCAAGTGTGCTTGTTGGAAATCTTGGCCTGTCTACTTTCCAACCCAAGTGGAATTTTTGAATTTGGTGCTCATTTGCCCCTCCAAATCTTCATTCTCCCAAGATTGCTTCTTGTGTGTCAAAATAGGGGCAGAGAGGCCATTTTTTGGGTGTGTTTGGCCTCCTGGAGACTCAAATCGTGCCCAAATTTCTTTTCCAACCACCAGTAGTCATGATTTTGCATGCTGAATCCAAAAATGCAAGCCATTTCCACTTTGGAGCTCCCAATCCTAAGCTCCGCGCCAGTGGCACGGCGCACAGGGAGAAAAAACCTTTGTTTTGACCAAAAAATTACCATGTGACCAAAATTGCCCCAAATTTCTTGAAATTTGGGTTGGAGGTTCTCTAAGAGGCACTATGCTGGGCCATAGAAGCTTCAGCCAAGATTCAAAGCTGATCTTTCTCTTTTGCCTCTTTTGCCTCTTTTGCTGCTTTGCTCAATTTTGCCTTCAAGCTTCTTATCCAGGCCTTTGCACTCATGTTCTGTGCCCTGTAATGATAAACCATCCTCCTCAGTACGGTTTTGTCTCTGTCGGCCTTCTCCAACAGTCTCTCAAGGTGTATGTTGATCCGCTCAAGCCAAGACTCACGGTCATTGTTGATCTCTTGCTCCAAGGTAGTGAGCTCGATCCTCCTTTGCTGGGCAGCTTTCGATTCTCACGGATGTTTTGCAGCTCCATGATCTCATGCTAGTCCTCAAGCTGTTTGTTTCTCTACTCTAGATACCTGGTGATCCATTTGGCCCTCTCCATATTGAGTGACAAGTCTTGGATCTTCGTGTTCTACTCCTGAATGGTCATCTTAAGTCGGGTACTCTCCACATTTGCATCATCATCCTGAATGAGGATGAAGTCGGCCTCCTGTTCACCTGATGGCCCCTCGTCATGCATGGGCCTCTTGCCCTTGTCTTGTACCTATGTATTCAATGCCGGAAGTGAGGCCCCTTCCACGGGAGATGAAGTCCTCCCAAGAAATGCCCTGCAATCCCAACTGATGATCCACCAAAATCCAGATAAGAGAAAAGTGATAAACGTTGTTGAGTTGCTGCTGAGGGGTCTTATGTTGCATGAAGGTGTTCATCCTCTCTATGTTCCTGCAAATGAAAAATGGGAGGTTCATCATCCGCACCCTGGTAAAGTGCATGAGCAACTTGATGTGGTAGGCATATAGTCGAGAGAACCTCCCCTCACAGCTTAAGTACTTCATGATCAATTTCATGAGTGGAGCATACTCATCTTTCAAATATCTGAATGGGAAGACTCTTGTGAGCTAACTCAAGAATCTGGCCTTAATGTAAGGCTCATAGTGTTTCCTATCCACATTCTTCTTCTTATGCCACTGTTCTCCAACATTTGGTATGCCCGTTGCCACTGAGATAGTTTTGGGTGTCAATGTGAAGGTGACCCTGACCAAGATAGACTGACCTCCATGCTGGTGAAGCAAAAAAAGACGTGCCAACTCATGATGAACTCTAACATTAGCCACCCTTTGACAAAATTCAAAACATGCTAGGTGCTGGAAACATGACATGGCAAGAGGGCATGCTTGTAATTCAATGAGGGTAGTGGGCTCATCCCTAACATGTTTGCCACTCTTGTGATGTCTCCTAGGAGCCTCCTCTTCCGAGGATGAGTCACTTTGTGTCTCCATCTCATACTTTGATGAATGATGTGATGCCATGACTGCTATGTGTAATGTACTTAGGCTTCTCTTTGATGATGGTGTGAAGCTGGGTGCTCTTGTGATATCTGTCACCAAGGGGAACAATGAAAAGGGAGTATTAGGAAGGGAGTAATATGATGGGAATAGGGGTTATGGGGAGAAGTTTGTTTAGGGATATGTAGGGGGTTTGGGTATTTGATAGGGTAGGGTTTTTGGGTTTTGACAAGGTAGGGTTTTGTGGTGTTATGTTGACAAATAAGAGGAGGGGAAGGGAATAGGGTTTGGTAGTGTTTTAGGGTAGGGATAATAGGAAAAATGAGAAAGGGAGGATAGGGAAAAATGGTAGGTGAGGGAAAACTGATGGGTGAAATGGAACCTTGGCACTAACACCACACTTTTGCAACCCTAGCCATCATGGTTTTTGGTGTTTTCTTGTGATTGATTTTATGAGTTTTGTTGCATTCAAACATCACCATAAACCACCATATTATTTATAAACTTTGATGAACAAGTCATGTCATAGAGCCTACCTTTCAATTTTATGGGCTTCACAAGAAATTTGAGGTGATTTGGCACTGTTTTGGCCCTTTGTGGGTGTGCGCCGCGCCCTGGGTGTGCGTCGCGCCCGTTGAAAAAATGCACTGAGGGTTGGCTCTGTGTGCGCCGCGCCCCTGTGTATATGCGCCGCACTCCTGGAAACTGCCTCCAACTCACTCCAAACGTGCAAGATGCACACTCAAGCACTTTGCAATGTCTCCCAATGAACTTGATTTGCACAATGCCTCTGATTTTGGTGGAAACTTGTATATAAAGACTTGGAAGTGATGGGTTAAATTTTTGCTTCTCCAAAAACCCATTTTTCTAATGTTATGTTTTAACACTTTTTCACTGACTTTAAAGCACACTGATTTTCAATTTCCCTTTGAAATTTTAGCTCAAATGATGAAATTTTCAGCACTCTTTGCAGGGATTGCACGATAGGAAATTTGGCCACGGAAACCATGACTGCATCTAAAGAAATCAATTGACAACTTTTTTGAACATTTTATCACAAATGACACTGTTTGACTTTTCGTCAAAACAGAGTTTTGAAGAAGAGTCGAAGTTTATCCACATGACGATGGAACTCTCTGAATCATAACTGTGTAAGGGCCTCACTCTGGCCTGCATGGCTTTGTTTGAATACCAAATTGATTAATCCCTAGATCTAATAATCGAAAATGACTTTTGTCCATTAAAGGACCAGACCTTGACTGTCATGGACTTTGGTGATCATTAACAAAATACCTGAGCCAGCAGGAGCCAGACATGAGGGGAATTGACTAGCATGACCTTTTCCGTCAGATTATGGCATGCCCCTAGCGGAATGCAGCTAAGTGAATGGAGCGGGACACCTAAAAATAAAATGCATAAAGAGTTTTGATCTCTGATGGAGGACTGACCAGACCGACTCTAACAGGGGGAAGCGAACCCGAAAAATATATATGTTGTGCTTAATAGTCCCGGCGGGTCCGCCATATCGCATCGCGCCTAACGTATAAACCTTGTGTTTCGCCGATTGCGATTTGCTATAAGTCAGACCCGAAAACTATGTGCGTTATGGTTAATAATTCTGGCGGGTCCACCAATGTCGCAGAGCGCCTTATGTACAAACCTTGGGTTCCACCGATTGCGATATGCGATAGGCCGGACCTGAAAATATATATCTTGTGGTTAATGATCCCGGAAATTCCGCCATATCGCGAAACGCCTTATGTATGAGCCTAGAGTTCTGCCAATTGTGATATGCGATGCGATCGGTTGACTATTGGATCATATTCTCTGATCAACGGTGGAGAAGCTTTAACAAATATTGCATCGCAATGTTTCAATGGCAAGTGAATGAACCTTGGGTTTAAATGAAGCGCGATTGTGATATGCGATGGGGGGTGGGTAAGTGATTGCGATAAGCAATGTAACGGTGAACCCGATAGGATATAGACGCGATTAATTGCATACAGGGTCCGGAAGGTCATCGCATATCGGATGCAAGAGGGGAAGGTGTAGCATGACCGTGGAAATTGTGATATACGATAGTGATAAAGGAAGGCATAAGGAGATGTATAAAGACCGAAAAAACATGGAAAAGGTAAGTTAAGGATGCTCGTAGAGTATTTCTATTATCAAAGCATTGATATGGAGATATGGACGTGATAGAAGGTTTATGAGGGTTGAGAAAAGTCCCGATGACAAAACATGAATGAAGGGCTAGACTGGGTTATAAATGAATCATGCCACAGAGATTTATTCAGGGGGTCTTAACGATTAAGAATTGAAGATTTGACTCAGCACAGAGTTGAAATCCTTGGGATAAAAATAGATCATTCGAAGAGTTATCATTCGGAGAAATGAAAGATCAAACTTCTAGGGGACCCATTCAAATTTGCTGCTAGAGCATGTTTTAATAGGGTGGTGGTTGTGGCCACAACAGCTTCTTAGATGCTTTAAATATCTCCTCCTTATGTGATGATTTTCTTGTCCTCATTTTGTATGCAATGAGAATTCCATGAAGCTCGTTCATTTTTATATCCTCCAAAACTCTTAATTCTTCTATGACAGATATGGCATCAAAATGCAGAGGAAGAGACCTCAAAAAAAATTGAATAACCATTCTTTCTTTAACTTCTTTGCCAAATCCTTGATAGAATTAGCCACTTCATCTACTCGAAGAAAATAAGAAGCAACATCTTCTTCATCATTAATTTTAGGCTTTCAAATTGTCTCCGGAAAGTCTGAAGCTTTGCCTTCTTTACTTTTGCATCCTCTGCATGGTTTCTTACAAGCTTGTCCGACATCTATTTAGTTGATTTACATTGCATAACATTAACAAATTTTGAATCTAACAAGCCACATAAAAAGGAGTTCATAAATTTTTCATTGTATACATAAGCATTTCTTCCTTCTTGATCAATTGGAGGAGAGAATGGGACCTTATATCCATCTATAACAGACTGCCAAACTTCAGCACCAAGAGACATCAAGTGCATCCTCATCTTCCAAAAGACAAAATTGTTGGAAATACTGAGAGGGGGGGTGAATCAATATTTCTTTTCAATTGTTATTTTTACCAGTTAGATCACTTATAATTAGAACACAAAATGAACAATAATAATAAATACTTTTATTAATCAGGAATAAGGAGGACTTCAATCCTCTTCATTACAATAAATCAAGTACAATATAATGCAAGGCCCCAACCCTAGATGAAGACACCAATTCTCAATATACCAAGCTCCAGACTATATTTTTCCAAGCACCAACTTGGAATTCCCAAGGCTCCAAACTTGACACTTTGAGGCACCAACCTCTAGGGATCCAACCCTTTCTCTAGTACAGGCTCCAACTTGGTCTCTTGAGGACTCCTATCCTCTAGGGATCCAACGCTATCTTCCAAGGCACCAACCTTGTCTCAATGAGGCTCCAACCCTCAGCTTCAATTTGTCAATATAAGTTTAGTAATTGTTCATGGCTCCCAATGTCTTCTTCAACGAGCCCTATCTATCTTCAGTTATGCATCTTCCAAATCACTTCATCAATGACAACCTTGTCTTCTTAGAGGCGTCACCATTACTCTTCATGTCACCCAAAAAATATCTCCAAAGTCACCTCATGATTACTTCAATGCATCATAGTCTCCAATAATATCTCCAAGACCTTCAAGGTGTCTTCAATAGGAAGCTCAAGTTTTGTACCTTCTCTAAGCCTCTTCAAGGGCTTCTTCAAGAAATCTCCAAGGAAGTCTTAACATTGCTTCAACAACAAGATATTTCTAAATGCTACTACTATTATCTGAGTTTCTTCAAAGCAACAAGTCTGAGCCTTCTTTCAAGATGATTGTCTTGAGTTAACTCCAAAGGATTTATGTCTGGGCCCTCCACAATTGACACTGCTAACTCGAGCCTCTCAAACTGTTTGTTGGTTTGGGGTCTACAAAAGTTCGAGCTCTTTATTCATTGTGGTATAGTTTGATCTCCCAACAAACACAAGTCTGTAAAAGTGTGACTGTAAGTTCACCTCTTCAAAATGAGACTATTCTTCAAGGATATTACAACACCATGTAGAAATAGGTACGAGGTGAACTCCAAAATTGTGCCTCCAAGAGACTCGACCAATGTCTAACCTTAAATCTGATGTGTATAAGAAAGGTCTAAGCCAAAACAGTGCAACTATCCACTTACCGAGTTGTAGGTGAGAACTTGTCCAAGGCTATACCCCTAAGGCTGAGCACCAAGGCTTAATTATTCATTGTTCCTTCACAAATAAAAGCATCGAGTCGTAATCTACAATCAAAGCTTTACAAAAAGTGTATACTTCATATATGTCCAAGTTTTGTTTCCTGTACCTTAAGCTTGTTGAGTATGCATGTGGTTTTGTGCAAGAAATCTGAACCCTTAACACAAGGCTGTCCTCAAAAGAATTTTCCGAAAATAATATTTTATTTCTCCTCGGCGCTTTCTAAGTTCACGAGTTGTGAACTTTGTATTTATCTCTGTGATGGATGACCAAGATCGATGATTGAAATGAACTATTTGACATGTGTTTATACGAGTTTCGCCAATAAATGAAAATACTTGTTCATTAGAGGAGAGGCTGACTTGTGCATGAGGTGACACATTGAAAATATATTAAATAGTTGTCGAAAGGGGTCTTTATTAATAATCGACCAAATATAACATAGTTTCATTGTTACGGAAACCATATTATAATAGCAAGATAGGATGAGCCATATCTTTTAATTAAACGAATACATTTAAACAATGTGAAACCATATTATAATGGATGATGGGAGTTTCCACATGCCACATCATCACTTTACTCCCGTACATTGGGACCACATGGATATCGGATATTTGTATCAGAATCTTTAACATGACACGGCCTGCAAAACTTGTGATATAGGAAAGTTCTGACGAGGCTGACGCAATAATATATTAGACACATTATGATAAAGCCAATCGGGTCTGCGACCATATCGACAATCGACAACCAGAGGATCTTATCGGAGGTGTCATTCAAAATTTCTAATAAAGTGGTGGATGTGATTTAATAATTAAATCGTTAACTTAAATCAAGTCGAGTTCACATATCGGAAGTCGAAGATCGGAGATCCATATCGCATCGAAGGTCATATCACACATCAGAGATCGAAGGTCCATATTGCGTATCAGATATTAGGTCTTGTCGGAGATTGCAGATCATATTTTTGAGTGGTGACACACAATAATAAAACATCAATATAAAAACGTCGATATGATATTTATCCAATATCATTTTTCTTCACTTTTGGCTCTTTTTTTTGGGCATTTGCGGTCTTCTCTTGTATCTACACCTCCTTGGCTTGTCTTGGCTCCTACTCTTGGCTTTTGATGGCTTTCCTTTGGCTCCCGATGGCTTCTCTTTGAACTTCTTCTCACTCTTCTCTTAGGTATTGCTCCTCTTGCTCCTTGGGACTGCTCCTTGGGCCCAACGCTTCTTTGGATTCTCTCTGTATATATATATATTATATAATAATATTTCAATCCATATGGCCATCAATGACCACACTGATATCTCAACAATCTTCCCCTTTGTCATTGATGGAAATATACTCATTTTCCTGGATCCTCTCTTTTCTATATTATCCCCCCCTTTGTCATCAATGAAAAATGGGGTGCCCAAGTACTCCCCCTATCAAGTTGCTCCCACTATCATGGTGCTATACTAGTCTGGGTCTGTTTTACTCCATCCATCAAGTACTATAATATTTGGTTGTATATTCTTCTTTGCAGAGACTCAAATACCAGTTCGAATACTTTGTAGTTGTTTGTATATCCTTTTGATTCAACTATTGTCTACTTCCACAAATGTCATTTCCAGATTTTAGCTTTGTTTAGAATCTTTTGATATCAACTTCATTTTTCTGTCTTTACCAAGCATTTACTGCCTTCTTCTATTAGTCTAATCTCAACAAACCATAATTTTCCAATTCTAGTGACTGTCTACAATTCAATTGTAGATGATCAATCAGCTCCACTAGCCTGCATAAACTCCTCTAGCTCTTTTGTTTGCTTCAGATAGTATTGTTTTAAGTGGAAGATATCTTGAACCAATGGATGATTTTCTTCAATGGATTTACTTCCAAGAGATGATCTATCGGGAGATATGCTTCGTAGCATGATTGTACATATGTGACTCATTAAGTGTCTCATAGGGCTCTTCATAGATAGATTTTGCAAGAACAATTCAGAAACACAAGATCCCCCTAACAGTATGGATGGTACTTTCTTGGCAAAATCTCATCATCAAAATCTGTCAAAGACGTATTCATCAGATCAACAACATATCTTGTTGGATTGAGTGTTCAAGAGGATTTCTTATCCAATTTGCTTCTTTCTCCAGACTTGTGTGACTTTCCTTTATGGATTGGTAGTTATTCTTTGAGCTTGTTTAGGAACCCAAGATAAGTTAAAATCATGAGCCACATGTCTAATGTTATGACATTTTAAGCACTCAATATTAAACATGAAAGAGAGAGCATAGTTTCTTTTTTAAAATATTGTTCTGGAGAACTTATAGGGATATTCATATGCTCTACAGTTCTTAGCCATGTGTCCAAAATTTGAGCAGGAATAATAATAACCATGAAATAAATTTTGGTACCTAGGAAATGATGATTTCCTTGATGCACTTCTAAAACCATTATGCCTCGAAATTCTTTGATGATATCCATTTCCTCTTACATCCTTGACACTTTCTTCACAGTCTTATCCCAATGTACTTCTAAAGTTATTTTGTCTTGGAAGCCTTTGATCATATTTATTGCCTCTTGCAGTCTTGGCACCATCTTCACAAATTCTTGGATCAGGGTTTCTTCCAATGTCATCTCGACTCTTCTCTTTGCCTTTGCTAGAACTAAGGACATCAATATTTCTTCCAAGTTTCTCCACATCTTTGTTGTTTGAAGCAATAAGAGTTGCTTCACTTCTGTATGAGGATTCACTTACATAACCAAGACCTGATTTATCAAGAGGAGATATTTGATGACTTAGGATGTCATCTAAGGTTTGAGAGCTCTTTTGACTCTTATTCAGCAAGTCAACTTCCTTTTTAAGAAAGACAATTTGTTCTTTCATTTTCTTGCATTCTTCATCCTTCTTTGATTTACTGATCTTCATTTTTTCCTTCATTTTGGTTGATTCACATTATTGGGCCTTAAGTGAAGAGATTTATGATCTTCATTTGGAGATGTCATCGTCCTTTTCTTCTGGCTGGCATATCATGGTGTTTCTTTCCTTTTCTACATCATCAACTTGTCCTTCTATGAGTGTCAAAGATGCCATCACCTTCTCAACTCCTTGTGCTTGTTTCTTTGCTTCTTCTAGTTAAGATATAAGGGAGGAGACCTCTTCCTTGTATCGACCAATTTCTGCTTCAAGTTTGTTCAAGATATTGTGTCTTTGTTCAAGGTGGCTTGACAAAGTGTCTTCCTTCTTCTTTGCTTTATCCAATTGAGTTGTCAGGGATATGACTCCTTCATGATGCATTTTCTTGTTTTAATGAAATTCCTTCTTTAGCTTAGTGAGCTCCTCATCTCTTTATTGTACCTGAAGCTTGAATAGGTCAATTTCATTCCTTGTCTTATCAAGGCTATGGTCATTATTTTGTAATTTCTTCTTAAGCTCTTCGTTTTCCTTTTTAAAACTACTAATCTCTTCTAGGGTAGCTACAAGCTTCGCAGTAAGATCTTCTTCGAAGTCATCTTTATTTTCTTCATCTTGTAGGTCTTCCCTGGCCTTGATATCTTCACTCTTGTTTTCAGCTTCCTTAATGGGTTCTGGATTTTCTTCTTGGTTTCCATCATCTTCTTGACTAGTAGTCATGGTCAATACTCCTTTTGAGTGAAGATCATGAAGTTTGTCCCACATATCTTCTGTTGATGAACATTTTTCAACTTTGGCCTTTATAGCATCTAGTAGCCCATTCAAGATTGCCTTCATCGCTTTTGTATTATATTCCTTAGATTCTCCTTCAATCATGCTTTCAATGTTCACTGATTCCCAAACTTCAATGCCTTGAATCATTAAGAAATTCCTCATTCTCATCTTCCATATATCAAAGTTTCCATTGAATAATGGAGCTTTCCCAATTTGATTATCTTTAGTTTTCACGGATGAGGAAGAGACATCTTTAGAAGGATTGAAGGCTTTATTCCTTGCCTTTGTTATTTGTGTTATAAGGATCAACCTTCAAGCTGTTAGGCTTTGAGTGAAGGTACTAGCTTTAATACCAATTGTTGGAAATATTGAAAGGGGGGGGTGAATCAGTATTTCTTTTCAATTGTTATTTTTATGAGTTAGATCACTTATAATTAGAACAAAAAATGAACCACAGTGGTTAGTTCGAAACATGTTGGCAAATGAATTTTCGATGCGATTATCGTCGAAAACATGTCTCAAAAAATAATAAATACTTTTATTAATCAGGAATAATGAGGACTTCAATCCTCTTCTTTACAATAAATTAAGTACAATATAGTGTATGGATCCAACACCAATCTTCAATCTACCGGGCTCCAACCTGTATTTTTCCAAGCGCCAACTTGGACTTCCCACTGCTCCAATGTTGTCACTTTGAGGAACCAATGTTAAATTGGCAACTAGGGCCAAACTCCATGTGGGTCAGCGTATTTATGGCAGCTGATATTTTTATTGGATCCCTCTCGTCGAGAGGTGTAGGATTGATCCAAAGATCATCCGATTCCGATAAGTATTTATGGAGATATGAATTTATTTTGTTTATGTAATTATTATCAAGCCGACCAGCTCTTACGTAGGCTCAGGAAGCCCAAACGTCGTGGCTATTCATCATATATGTTTTAGTATAGATATAGAGGACTTGAAGTCATTTCATCACACATTCTTGATGTGATCTCCTCTCCACGTCTTAGGTTTTTAGAGAAGAGTCACAAAAAGAATACGCTGTCCTTGTTTGATGATGCCCTAGCTACAAGTATGATGCCCTAATCCAGCGATTATACGCACAGTTAAGTGATGCCCTAGATACAATAATGCGCTGTCAATAAAAAGGAACCGCAGTCAAAGCATATGGAATAATACGCAGTTCATAATGGAACTGATCATGGTTCATACGCAGGACATATTATGCTGTTCAAGATATATATGGAGACATATATATATATATATATATACACGCTGTTCATGGTTCATGACATATACGCTGTTCATGGTTCATGACATATACGCATGACATATATGCTGTTCATGGTTCATGACATGTACACATAACATATTACGCTGTTCATGGTTCACGATATATTATGCTCTCTACATAGTCAACGTAATACCCTCATCGTTTACGCAGGGCAGAGAGACCATGCTGGCAAATTCCGCACACAATGAAGGCAACATACACGCTGGAAATTATGCAGGCAATGAATAAACAACACAGCAAGACGCAACAAGATCACACTGGCAATGAAGACAGTCACACACTGTAAATGGAGACACTTAGCCGCAGTAAGGCACTTACTATCTCACTAAACAGCAATAGCCACAAGAATAAGCAAATCTCGGATGGATGAAAAAGGACTACGTATTAACATATGATATCAGTTTATATATGTGTGTTGATCTGTGCTGTAATGTCTTGGCATCAATTTAATGATGACCTTCTCAAACAACAGTGATCTCTCAGTTATCACTACAGTTTCTATATCATGTTTGTGTAATCATAATGAAATTGTCATTATAATAATGTAGCCCTAAATATCTAACAAAGAGCACAGTAAAAATCTCAATAGATCTCATCATTGGAAGGATGCTGCTGTAACAACTTCAAAAGATATAACAAGCATGATCTCAGCAATGGTGCAACTGAGATGAATGATGCAACAGGCAGCATCATGATAAATGAGATCATGATGTATGGGCAGCATAATGCAGATGATGGACAGCATGATGTATGGGCAGTGTGATGTAGATCATGGGCAGCATGATGTAGATCATGGACAGCATGATGTATGAGCAGCATATGATGGGATGTATGGGTAGCATAATGATGGGAGCATGAGCAGCTTGATGTATGGGCAGCATAATGATGGGAGCATGAGCAGCATGATGATCATGGGCAGCATAATGATGGGAGCATGAGCAGCATGATGATCGTGGGCAGCATGATGGTGCTACATAGTAAGGTGCAGCAAATGGACGAGATGCAGCACGATGATAGGTGAAGGAGTCACCTTGAGAATCAGTTGAAGCAGAATGTCTTCAACTGATCTCATCATTTTACGAAATGATCTATGCTAGATCTAGATAAGTCGAAGTCTTGACTTCTGTTGTAAATGTACTCTCTCTCTCTCTTTCTCTGTTGAACTTTGAAGATAAAAGAAGATTTGATCAAAGGGTTTTCCCCACACATTGTGGGGTTTGTCCCTGGCTTGCGCCACATCTTGTGTCCTCTTGTCTTGGCTTGTCTTCTGCGTTTTATATTTATGTTCTATCTGCAATTTATCGTAATGCTGATGTGATTGGTAACTGTGAAAATTTAAATAAATTGCTCTAACATAGAACATACCTAAACTTAACAATATAACAAACATGAAGAGTTGTAGGTGAGCATCACTTGAAGATCTCCACGAGCATATTGCAGCACCTTGAAGCATAATTTGAGACTTGGTGGAAGACTAAACTTGGACAGGGAATTGGAGCAGCCCTTTGAAGTATCTTGGAGCAAATTTGATATACATCTTGGAGTTGTCTTGAGATAGTCTTGAGCAGACACAACTTTGATATACATCTTGGAGTTGTCTTGGGATAGTCTTGAGCAGACCTTGGAGCATCATCCTAGAGCACATTGAAGCACTTGAAGATTAGGTTCTGGAGCAGACCTGGTGCAGTGTAATAAAGAATCTTGAAGACGTCTTGGAGTACCTTGAAGACATCTTGAAGATTGTGAAGAAATACCTTGTTGGGTCCTTGTGAGAAGATCTTGAAAAACCCCTTTGAAGAGGCTTACAGCAGGTGCAGAACTAGGGTTGCTCATTGAAGTCACATTGAAGATTTGTGGAGATCGTTGAAGACCATGATGCATTAGTCATCATGAGGTGACTTGGAAAAGTTGCTTGGGTATGATGAAGAGTAGTGGTGACACCTTCTATATGATAAGGTTGTCATTGATGATATAGCGTGAAGGCTACAGTGAAGCTGAAGATTGACAAGGCTCGGTGAAGAAGAGCATGGGAGCCGTGAAGTACAACCAAACATACTTTGACAAAGTGAAGCTACAAGGTTGGAGCCCTTGGGGTTGTCGCCTCAGAATTGACAAGGTTGGTGCCTTAGAAAGTCCAAGTCGGTGCTTGGCAAATAAAAGATTGGTGTCCTTGGAGTTGATGCTCTTAAACCCAAGGTTGGTGCCTTGGATAAGATAGGGTTGGAGCCCTAGAGGATCAAAGTCCTCAAGAAACCAAGTCAGAGCCTGTACCAGAGAAGAGTTGGTGCCCTAGGGGTTGGAGCCTCTAAACACAAGGTTGGTGCCTTGAAAAGACAGGGTCGGTGCCCTAGAAGTCGGAGCCTCACAAAAGTCCAAATTGTTGCTTGGCAACAAGTTGGAGCATGGGAGATTGAAGATTGGTGCCTTCATCTAGGGTTGAAGCCCTATATACATTGTACTTGGTTTATTGTGAAAAAATAAATTAATAAAAGCATTTATTCTTATTGTTCATTTTGTGTTCTAAATATAAGTGATCTAGTTGGTAAAAGTAACAATTGAAAAACCCGGATGCGGGTGACATTAATGACCTCTAATCCCCATAATGATTAATGGACAGACATGGTACTGCCAGCTGTAGATCAGTGTGGCAACCCAGGATTTTGTCCGGCGCAAGACGAGTAGCCTTAAGAGAGGCGGATTTTGTAGGATTTGGGCATTAATGGCTCGCGACGTCCAAGGAGAAGCAGTGTTCGTTAAATTGATGGCGCTCTGGTTCAACCTCACCATAACTTATGCTCAGCCTTCATGCTTCAAGCTTCAGCTTGCTGTGGGTCTCGACGAAAAGTGGGTCTCCGATAACAGAGGCAAGCTTCCTGCCTGCTCCCCACCCTCTGGTTTGAAGTCTGATTTCGCTGAGATTTCTATTTGCCCGAAGGATCGATTTGTGCGGCCCTTTTCGCTCTCTAAGGCCTGTCGTGAGTGATTGAAACGGTTCCCTGAGCTTTCTTCCTGTCCTGCCCCTGGTCTTATTGTGCCTCCCCTTCTTCATCTCATCATGGTTCGACAGAATATGAGGAGTGGCTCCGGGGTGCGCCGTGGTGGCCGAAGGCATTCAATGGCGAGCGGTTCTGGGGACCCTGGACTGCATCCCGTTAATATTCCCTCCTCTCCGGGTGATTCGCCTCCTCTGAGCCCTGCTCGCAGGCAGAACCCGAATAGTGCATTCCAGACCACTCACTTTAAGTTTCAGAGTAACCTCAAGAGGCCAATGATCACCGCTCATATTACCATCATCCTCTCTGAAGAAGACAATCGGCCTCAACCTGTAATTTGCGTTACGTCTGAGCCTTCTCAGAGCAGTGAGCCGATTTCGATAGAGGGAAGCCCGGAGAATCGCAAAGGGAAAATTCTCGACAGGGAAGTTGCTCCTCGCCACTCTGCCTCCTGATGCCATTGTCCCGGTGGAAGGGGAACTTCAACGCCACTGATCTCTCCAGGACGCTGACAGAGGGCGAGAAAGCAAGCAACGATGGCATGCAAACGAGCATTACGTGTCAGCTGGCGGAGGAGCTACCAAGTGAGGACGTGGCAAAATAATGCCACTTGGGCATGCCTACTCTTTTTGGCCTTGCTGGTGTTTTATACGATCAACTTCAGGCAGCTTCGGTTTAGCATCTCCAGAGAGATGGTGTTGTTTTGTCTACAGGGCGGTGGCATACCAAATATCTCGGGGTAGCTATGGAATACCTATGTTTTGCTTTTGGGTCCCTTCTTCTATCATGTGGGTCTATCTCTAGTTTCCACTTATGTTCTCAAGTTCTCTTAAACTGGTTATCCCAAGTTCTCCCTATACTGGGGTAGTTTTGTTGGGTTGAGTGCTCTTGGGTAATTTTATCTGAGGCCTCAACTCCTTGTAAAAATATTTTACTTTTCAATTAATAGAATTAGCCTTTGCAGAGAAAAAAAAAAGTAACAATTGAAAAGAAATATTGATTCACCCCCCCCCCAATATTTCTAACATGGAGAAGAAAATTGAGTGGATTCGACTTATTTTTGAAGAGACAAAAGAAATTCAAGCCTTCATCACAAACCACCACATGTCCCAATTCGCAAAGTTGGAGCTCCTTCAAGTACTTAAACTTTAAAGTTTATTTCATAAATTCTAATTTCTATGGCTCTAAATTCAAATATGTAAATTAGATTCTCAAATAAGTCATGATAGTGGGCTCACCCAGGACTCTTATATCCTTGAGGGGTGTTGTCGCTCAAATTGTATAAGCACCGTGACAACAACTTAAGTTGAGGGTTGTCACCCTGATCCCCAAATTTTTTGTTCTAGCTATCTCCCAACAACAGGCTATGGGGGGTAGACCCTATGGGAATGAAATGATAAAGGACAAGTTGGAAACTAACTAGTCCGGAAGACACAGTTGAGAGGCCTAGTACTTAGTCAAATCTACCAAGATTTTAAAGATTAGATTGAATTTATATATTTGAAATCAATGTCTTATGGAATCAACACTCTTGCTTTATAAAATCGAGATCAAGTACCGGATGAACAATTGTTGCTTTAATGTGTTACTATCCTATATGAAATGCAATTCCTGAAACCTATGTGAAATGCAAAAATCTTGGTAAATTTTAATTAGATGCCTAATCTAAGTTTGACCTTCCTTTAACTATTTTGAAGTTGGGCTCCAAGGTAGGTTGTGGTAAGAAGGCCAACAGAAGCAAAAAAGGGCTTGATTAATGATACCTTTTGTTAGGCTTCTATCACCCGGTGTCTCTGGTGCTACAAACACTGTGGCTCTGATGACTGCAAGGTCACCGTGTTAACCACATAAGAGTTGTCTAGGCCCCTCAAGCTAGATGAGAAGGGTTGTCATAGAGATCTATCAACCAAGCTTATGCTTGGAGGTAATTTCTTAGATGCAAGACCAGCGTAAAATGATATGCAAGGTGAGATTAGTAAAGGATTTTTAAAGTGAGATTGTTAATGTTTAAGTACTTCAATTATGGTTAATCTCAGATTATATAGACAAGTACTTGCTAGTTATATTCAAGAGAAAATCTTACCTATAAGAATAAATGTCAAGGTGCTAACAATAGATATCACAAAATGAAATAAAGATGGAAACTACTCAATTAATCTCTTAGGAAAATCACCACCGAACCAAGAGTACTTAGATAGATCTAATGCTCTTTCAATGGCTTACTTATCCAACCTTAAACAAGAATCATAAAATCATGAACAATCAAAGCACTTGCTTACTTAAATATTTAACCAATGAGATAAAATCAACAATTTCATTCACCAATCTTCAAGTTAAACCTAGGATACCAAATGTTGGTGACTACTTAGCCAAGATCCACAATGTGTTTTGATTAGATGGCATTAAAGAGAACTAGAGCATTTAGCAATTATCCAATCAAGAATTATATGTTAATGATAATTACCTCATAGGAAGCAACAAGTCATGTAAATGTTCTTAGTATACCTCAACAAGCAACTAATATTCAATTTGTTATTTCCAAATGCTGCAAGCAAAGGGCACAAAATTGCTTATTCACTCTAGATAATGACACAGTTAGATGTTAGATTTAGAGCCCAGATGCTAATGTAAGATTATCTTCAATGAGACAAGAGGGTTATGCCAAGGTTAACAAACAGAATAAAAATACCTCTTGTCTAATGCCTATAACCTTATGAGCAATGTGTTCAGAATTTCAAATGACACAAATGAATATCTTTAGGACAGTTGTAAACTAGTTGTTTTTTAGAGATAAGGGAACAGCAAATGATTTTAGGACAGCAGAGAATTAGCTTGCCACCTCTCAAAATTTCTTATAATGCCAAAAGATCTTACAGTCCTTATTTTCTTCTGATTTGAATTTAGTGTACTTGAAAGAGGGGATCAACAGTGAAGAAAACTTATGCAAACTGATATATTTCAGCCCCCAGAAACCCTTATGACAGTCATCAAAAATCCATGATAAAGTTAAGAAAACAATGCCCCAATGTTTCTAGGTGACCCCTCAACGTATTGAACAAATACCAACTCGTTTTATGCCACTTAGATAAGTATTCAACCACTGTTATTGGATAACTATAGAGCTATATCAAATCACAGAGAAAAAGTTTAGGAAATCAAACCAAAATAGAGCAATCGTTCACAACCTCTTTTGCAAATGAGCCACCTGTAAGACACCCAAGCGAAGCATGAATTGAGAGTGGGTGCTGGGGGAGGGGGGGGGCACTCCCCCGCAACCCTTAACCAAAGTGATAAGGGCAGCTCTGAAGAGCCAAATGGCAGGGGGTGGAGTGGTGGGATTGGGAGGTGACCGTGAGAGTGACACTGGTTCTTCTTCAGCATCAGTGTTTGCATTCAACGCCACAGTTGCCTCATCATTTTTTGTTCCTAGAACCACCCCTGATGCACAACCATCTATCACGTCAGCTCTTAAAAAATGGGAGAAGGAAGACGCTGACAAGTTGTTGGGCATGTGTTTTCTTTGGAGTGATGTTCCTTTTAGCATTGCTAGGAACAATCAATTTGTTGGACAATGGATAAACCAACACTCTCCGTGTGTTTCCTGACATGGACTAACCGCCTCTCGTGGATCCTTATCTTTGGCGATGCGATCGTTGACTAACACCTGCGGGTTTTGATTTAACGACAATTGTGATTTCCAACAAGTGGTATCAGAGCATAGGTCACGAGTTCGATACACACTCAGCTCGCATTGGGGGGGAAATTGTTGGACATTAGATAAACCAACGCTCCTCGTGTGTTTCGTGACATGGACTAACCACCTCTCGTGGATCCTTATCTTTGGCGATGCGATCGTTGACTAACAACTGCAAGTTTTGGTCTAACGGCAATCGTGATTCCCAGCACCATTTTTCCAACCCGCAATTGATGCTATTGTTATTGTTGGCCCAGGGTACAAAGCCCCTTCTTATGACGATTTTAAGAGTATTCTTCAAAATGAAAACGCTGAATGCACTAAGAGATTGGAGGGGTTTGGGGGCTCATGGGCACACATAGGATGCACTGTGATGTCAGATGCTTGGATCGATCAAAAGAGTAGAACCCTTATTAACTTCTTGATTAATTGTCCAAAGGAGACAATGCTTATGAAATTTGTTGATGCATCTACACATATCAAAAACGCACGGTTATTATGTGATTTGTTGGAAGTTTTCATTCAGGAGGTAGGTCCATAATATGTTGTCCAAGTCATAACGGACAATGCTACAAATTATGTTGTTACTGGCAGGATGCTTATAGAGAGGCATCCTAACCTATTTTGGACACCTTGTGTTGCACATTGCATTGACTTGATGTTGGAGGACATAAGAAAAAAATCATTTTTTCAAATATATTGTTGAATCATCAAAAGACATTACAAATTTTACATATAATCATGCATCTATGCTTCATTTGATGAGAACATTCACCAACAACAAGGAGTTGGTGCACCTTTCCATTACACAGCTTGCCACTAGCTTCATATATCTTCAATCTCTCTTAAATTCTATGTGGGATGTGAAGAGAATGTTTCTTTCAAAGGAGTGGTGTGCTTTGTCATATAGCCACAAACCAGAGGGAGAGGCCATATGCAGGTTAGTTTCATACCAAGAAATCTTTTGGACGAGAGTGCAGGAGGTGTATAGCATTATTGAACCTTTGGTAAAAGTTCTTCGATTAGTTGATGGAGACAAGCCCGCAATGGGCTACTTGTATGAGGCCATGTATAGGCCAAAGAATCCATTCGCAACTATTATGATGATAAAGGAGATGAGGGGTTTGAGAAAGAACAACTGATATGGGAAGTGATTGATGAGTGATGGACCAATACACTCTGTCATACCATTCATGCTACATGGATCTACTTGAACCCCACATTTTCTTACTCCTATGGTTTCTTATTTGATGTTGAGGTCATGGATGGATTTTTCGTTTGTGTTCAAAAGATAGTGCCATCTCTAACAGAATGTGAAAAAATCTCCAAAGAAACGGAGATATACAAAATGGCAGGTGGCACATTTAACTTTGTGCATGGCTATTGTCGATAGGAAGACTAAAATGCCAAGTAAGCTTAAGTTTGTTTCAAATTTCATTGTCTCTTCATACTTTGCTTCAACTTCCATATTTAACTTTTTTCTTATGTTTATCTTATTTTTTGCAGATGCATGGTAGAGAAGCTATGGTGGCAGAGTACCCAATCTCCAAAGGATTGCCATTTGGGTGCTCAACCAAACATGTAGCTCCTTTGGATGTGAGCACAACTAAAGTGTATTTGAAAAAATACACAAGAAGAAAAAATTTCCAATTAATTGTTGATTTTTAATGTACCTTGGACAAGTGGTTTCCCATGGGTTAGTCTACCTAGGGAAAAGTGTCCAAAATAGTTATTTTCCTAAGTGTGACTTTATAAAGTGAAAGTGACTTTATAAGTGGTAAAGTCAATGTTAAATTATAAAGTGAAAAGTGACTTTAGACATAAAGTACAATGTGAGTACTTTATTTAATGGGTGAGATAAAATATAGAAAGTGAGAATTAAATGCACATTTATTCTCATCCCTTGATCTAAATGAATTTAAGCCATTAGATCTTAGGGTTGCCCAAAAGTCATTTAGGAAAACAAATGGGGAAAAGAAAAGAGAGACTGCAATTCATTCTTCATGAGCAGTAGATTGGATAAAGGAGGCTAAGAGTTGGAAAAAAAAATTGAAGGAGAAATTTGCTACAGCAAGCTGAAAGAGTGATTTCTGGGCAAAGTTGGGCACGGATATCAAGGCATAGAAGACAGCAAAAAGTATAGTGTGAACAACATTTAATGTTGTGAGTTGCACGCCATTCGAGAGAAGTTTTTGATTAAAAGAGATTGAAAAATTCATATAGTCTGTATGGAATCCATATGGTATAGTCCATATAGTGTGTATTTGTACAGTACATATTTTCAGCTTCAAGTGAGCATGGAAATTGAGGCAAAGTTGGCATGGTTTTCAAGGAGTTTTGGGCTAAACAATAAGTTGTATTTTGTTGTTTCGTTTTGTCTGCAAATGTATTTTTCTTGAACCTGAAAGATAAATCAATTTGAAGAGCTATCTGACAAGTTTTCCCCGGAGAAGATTGAAGGGGTTTTGTCTGGGTCTAAGTTGACCAAAAACCTGTGCGTATTTTTATGTGTTGCTGGTCTGTTTATGTACATATTTATTTTCAACGTGTATTGACAGTCCCATGCGTTTTAATCTGAAAATTTCATTTCCAAAATTCTATATGTTGAATGTAAGTTTATGGGAAAGGGCATTTAACTGAATGGAAGTAATAAGGTGAAATTAAAACCGGGTTGGGATCGTAGGAAACTTTTTAGTCATCAAATTTCAACATTATTTTTTTGAATTCATTACATACTAAACAATATAATTTTTTATTTTAATTTTTTATAATTATTAATTTATTAATTTAATTAATTTATGACCCTTGTATACGTTGAGTACAGTGCATTAATGACATGGTCTACGTCTACTACAATCTCTGATTGTGGGTGAGGCAACTTGAGAGGACACCTAATGTGGAGGCCATCTCATTGGATCGGATTGACACCACTACTGCATGGAGGGTTGAGACTAAGAGGCATGTCATAGAGTTGACCCTTGATTGGTTAGAGGAGGATGTAGTGGAGGGGGTAGCAGCTGCAAAGGAAGAGGAGGAGGAGCAAGAAGAGGAAGAGGTGACACCACCTACTATGGTCATCAGTAGAGGATGTGGTCTACCACCTATAACTCCTAGTTCTTTAGCTTCTAGAGCATAGCAGAGTCCACTGACAGTCCCAGGGCATTCTTCATCTAGAGGGAAAGTTGTTATATTTTCTCGTAAGAGGGGCATATGAAATCAATAGTACTAGTTACTTGGTTCATTTCATTGTATATGATATTATGGCTCATGATATGAAATATATTATTATATTTTTTGTTGATATTTTGAGGCAGAGTCAGGACTCTAGACTCAGTATTCAAGATATGATTCATTGTTATGTGTGATGTAGCACTAGACATATTACACATCTTATATATTAGTTCTCTTTTCATATTTATGTGTCAATGCATTTATTTTATGTTGTCGATGCTTTAGATATTTTGAAAAAAAAAATTGCATTTGCCGATTTTTACCTAATTTTTACGATTTTTTTCAATTTCGGACCCTCGCTGATTTAATCGCGATTATCACAATCGCCTTGGCCCTCCCATTTCTCTCCAAAAAACAAAAAACAAAAAAACCAATATGGGCCACACGCACTAAAGGGTTGGAAGCAATTTTTTTGGCTGGGGAGCATCAGGGAACACGCTCCCAGGAGCATTTTGGACACTCCAAGATCACTTTAGGAGCGACACTCCCTGCGCACTCCCGAAACGTCCAAGGAGCATTTTTCGAGCTACGGGAGTGCACTCCCGTAAAACGCTCCCATTCGGAGTCCACTCCAGGAGTAAGTGTGGGGAAGGGAGAGCCTTCCCCACAGCCCTGGTGTCGAGTCCCGACAAATGATTAGAAACAAACTATGAGCATTTTTTCCAACTTGTTCCATGATTGAAAAGGGCCATTTCTAACAGACTTAAAGCTTTTAAGGGACCTTTTGATGCACTCGTTGAATACACACAACAATACTAATGTGATAGCTATAAAATAACCAAAGGTATTATATCTATGCACACAAAACATTGACCTGATCACCACAAATACAGTTAACCGAGTAGGTTTAGATTACATGCTAACTGAGTAGGTTTACATCAATCCACATTTCTTGTATTTTATTGTGGTGCAAAAATGGAAGACTGATCCTTTAGCACTACTGAATTAGTTGATTTAACAATTATCATGACATCTCATGGGAATTCAATGCATAGGATGGTTTGATCTTATAATAAAAAACAGAATATAAAGTGTTAAGTTAAATGGACAAGTTTCAGAGAAAAACATAGTGAAAAAACACCTTAAATAGTCAAAGCACAATGAAAACATGTCTGAAATATCCATAACATAGCAAACCTTGCCCGGCAGCAAGCAGCCACAAATTTGACCCAAGACCGAATATTCTCTGGCGGCCCATCGTAGACAAAATCATCTGCCATCCAAGACATATTTATATTCATCCATGCTACTAAATGAAATAAATCACAACAAAAGGAATATTACAAGCAGATGAAAAGATTTTAAAGCAATAGCATGAGAAAAGTCTATATGTCACAAACAAAATACATGAACTTGAACTTAGCTAACCTTTATCTTCTGAAAGCATCCGCTCATCTCCCATACAATCTTCCAAATATCCGTATATTTGAACAGTTTCTTTAATTTGATCATAGGTAGGAACCCAATCAAGAGTACAAAAGCTTGATGAACCCTGCATAAGCTACAGTCATTCATGGAATTTCTATTATCAGTAGAGATTCTGTTTAAGACATTTATCTTTAAATTGACTTATAAAACTCATATCCCTTGCTTCAGAAGTGCAATGTCACTAAACCTGCGACCAACAAAACTATATTTCTCTAAAAGCTAGATGAACTCTAATACTGTATCTATATAAAAATAAAATAAAAACTATACAATCATTTAATGAACAAAGATAACACACCTCAGTTCCTGAAAGAATGATGCTGCATAAGAAATCACAAGCAGACATCTCCACATTTTCATTTGACGTGTGTGCCACTGGCATATAAAAAATTAAGAATGAAATTTCTACCAGAGTCAAAGAAAAAATGAAAACTACAAATTTACCACTATCACATCAAAATAAATGAAAATAGCCCACAAAGATGTACAGCAAAAAAAACCTTACTTAAATTGAAGGCCCAACGTACAGTAAACTCATCACAGTGACTACGAGATAAAATCAAGTTGAGAAGCCAACCACTTCTCAAAAGCTCTACCATGAAAGACTCTCCTGCAAGTTTAGCATGTAGCTTATAAGGACAGAATGCAACACTGAAAACCCAACTAAGCCATCAAAATAAGATCATAGAGGTGACTGAATATTGCAAGAAAAAAGCACAGGCCACTCAGCATGAAGCTCTTATTTATGCATTCTAGTCAATCACAATTAGTAAGCATTAATTCCAATGCCATATCTAATATCTTCGAATATGCATAAAAGTCCCATTTTTTCTTTCTCAGAAAAATGTCGCAGCCAGCCAAAAAGCTACTCGTGACCCTGAGGGACTTGACCACTAAGAGTCCAATCTATGGCAATCTAGAATCTCGTTGTCTTGCGTAAGTCTGAAAAAAATAAATGAGATGAATTCTGCCATATAATATGCTTCAAATTTCAGCACAGGGTTCTCATCTATACAATAAAATATTAAATGAGAATGTAAATCATGTTTGCTTTTCTGTGCATCATCATTTTACGTGAGGTGCTATTTTAATATGTCCTCTTATACATGACTGTACATAACACCATAGGAGCTATGTTTAAAGTTTAAACCCAACAAACAATAATAGAATCAATGTTTTAAAAACCAGAACCGGTGACCAGACCAGTCCACCTAATGAACCGGGTTTCGAACCGGAACTGGTTCTGGTTGAACCGGGACTGGTCAGGTCTAAATGAACCGGTTTAAAAAAATACATTAAATAATTATTTTTTAATGAAAAAACTATATTTTAAGATTTAAAACCATATTTCCAAGCCGATAGAAACAAATATGCAAGGTTTGCTCATCTATATACCATGAAAAGGTGAATATATCAAAATGGCATCGAGTGCAATATATATCTGCAACAAAATACATAATCAATGAGGCTCTAAATGGCCTCTAGAGTCTGAAAACAATGCTCTAAGCTATCGGGTCACTGAACTACTACAAGTCTACATATTAGTGATCAACATGATCACTCCTCATCATGATCAAACTCATCACCACTACTAGACAAGAGATCATCAACATGAGCTACATAAATAATATGGCTCCGAGTTTGACGACTCCTAAAGCTCCTCTACAACTTCAGTAGTAGTAGCAAAAATAGAAATCAAAACTACAAATCACTGATCAACATGGTCACTCATGAAACTCATCATTGATTCAACGCTACTAGAAATACATAAACATCATCAACAAGAGATACATAAACATCATCTAGCTCAAAGTCTTCAAACTTGGATTGCTCAACCTTATAACATGATAGAAATTGATAAGGTTTAACATGCCTAACCAATGATTTTGGTTTGAGTGAAGGATGCATTCTTGTTAAGGCCATGGTAGAGGAGTTCAACAATCAATACCCCCAACATCAACAAAGTTCAACAATCAATGCCACCACGATCAAGGTTCTTAAAGGGCTTCAAGCTCTTGATCAAATGCCAATCTCATACCCTCACGCACAATAGAATCAAAAGGAAACATTGGAAACCCCCAAACCATGAAATCCTGAAAACCATTAAGTCTGCTGAATTTTGAGTGAAATCTAAAATTCTAGCTTCTCCATATGAAATCCAATGAGGTCAAAACCACTCTCAAACATCCCGAGTCATTTCATGATAATGTTAAAATTTTCATTTTCATCCTTTTACTTTAAGAATTTAACATTACCATTAATTGCCAACATTGTTAGAGTTGAGATGTGTCAGGAAAATGAGAGGGTAGGCATGTTTTTCTTGGAGGGGCTATTTTTGGAGGAATACAACCCTGAATTTCCCTCAAAACAGCTTCAAAACTCACAAAAATGCATTTTGTGGGGTTTATAGTTGCCCTGGCAATAAACCGACCGGTTTAGGACAGAACCGGCCAGTTAGGACCGGTTTGTCCACTTTTTTGACGAAATGGAGGGTCAAACCAGGTTTTTTTGCCAGTTTGACACGGTGGGCTAGCTAATCAGCCGGTTTGACCGGTTACCGGTTTAGACCAGCTGGTTTTTAAAACACTGAATAGAATAAGAAAAATAGTAAAACATGATGCAGGACAAAAACATTTGGGGAAAACATAGGAGAAACAATTATGGCTGCAGGAATTGACCTAAAATATTCAAGCTTGAAATCATTAATAGCACTGTTGGAAGTTATGAATAGCAGCAGACAAGAAGCTTCAATTGAAGTCATTGTTTTTAACAGTCTCATCAACATTGGCGATAGCAAAAGAAAAGATTTTCTATTTAATTGATATCCCCTAAATCGTTAAACTTTAGAGGTCAATTTTGTTTATAAGGACAATTTCTAGATACTAGATAGGACACTTAAGATAATTGCATGCCATTTCAAATTCCTGTTATAAGATACCTTCATTCCACGCGACACTTGAGAACAAGAGACGTTTTAGAAGGTCTCCAAGAAAAAAGAATGGTAGAACTATCTACACGACCACAAAGATTAAAATAATAATAATAATAACTTCTTTACAATGTCTTTCTCTAATGTACATATCGATATGCTTATTGATAAAATTGATACACTGGGTGTTGCATGCAACAAAATGCTGATATTCCCAGATGAACAGAGCAAATTGAATGAAACCAAAAACAAATCCAATTTCTCTAGCAACTCAATCACAATTGCACTGCACAAGAAATGCACAAGTACAAAAGAAATGCCAAAGATATAGATGCCCTTGCTAATAAAACACTTTGTAAGAGAGATCAAGAAGATTCAAAAGATGAGATGATGCAAATCAGAGCTTGAGTTGTGTATTATTATATAAACAATTCGACATAGGGGTCCCTTAAGTAGGGAGGGCATCCCCTTAAACGAGGGTTATGGGACCACAAAACAAGGAAAACACCCCAAGAGGTTTATTATGCCTACATATCAAATTTGAATAGGTCTACCCTAATCACACCTAGTAGTATAATAAAAGAATAAAAAATGTACCCTTAGCCATAATTACAAGTACATAACGATACATATGAATGGGTTGTGTTTGTCACCACACAACCTAGTGTTGATTTTGGGTAGCATCGGATATGCTCTAGCCATAAAAATTGGGGGAGAGGATAAGGCACATGAGATCTCTAAGACCTAGAAATCGTTTGGAGAAATTCCACCCGGATGAAGAGATATTAAAATAATTAATATTTTTAATGGGGTTCCTAAGTCTAAATTTAGGAAAATTAAAATATTAATGTGCATTAAAATTTAATATAAAATGGGTGAGAATGTTCTAAAAGACGAAGATTAAGCCAGATCTAATCTTAGTCGTTGATTAGGGACTTAATCTCGGCCATTGAATCATCAAGAGGAAAAGTATAAGAGGAGGCTTGAGGGTCAGTTGGAGACACACCAAGAGAGATCAAGAATTCGATTTTCTGGGGCTAGGTTTGCTGAAGAAATTGAGCTAGAGATCAGTTGCAGTTTTAGCAAGGGATTTCGATCTAAGGTTGAAGAATACATATCAGAGAGGCAGCAAAGTGTCAGAAGAGGCAGTGCAGAGCCCAGGAGGGCTGAAGAATAGGCTAAGGAGGCCAGCGCAGAGGATGCAAAAGCCGAAGAGGCAAACGCAGAGGACGCAAAGGCTGACACAAAAAGCCACTGACGCTGACACAGAAAGTCATAGAGGTTGATGTAGGCAGACGCAAAGGGCTGTAGACGCTGACGTTGGGCTGAAGAGGCTGCGTTGAGGAGGTTTTGTGGGGCAGATTGAGGGCAAATCAGCGAGGAGAGGGTGACGCAGTTCCAGAGAGGGTGATGCAGTTCCAGAGGAGTGCTTGGAGCAGATTTCGTTGTCTAGCACAAGGAACAATCAGATTCACTGTGGGGTTGATCATCCAATTGCTGATTTGCCAGAATATTTGTCTCCGGAGAGAGGTACTACTGCCAAATATATTCTCTGAAGGGTGAGCCATTTCTGGCACCCTAGTTATATTCAGAAATTTGCTTAGTAATAAAACTTTCATATATGTTGCACCGGTTTTCCCGCATTGGGTTTTTCCGAGGATGATTGTCCAAAAATAACAGTGTCCCTTATCTTGTCTCAATTTATTTCAGTTGTTGATATGTATATTTGTGAAAGTTGCAATTGTGTTTACTTCGATGTTTATGTTATTAAATAACTTGTTAATGTAAAAGAAAAGTAGGAGATAGTAAACCAAATATTGCAGTAAGGGTTTCTGATGTGTTAGATTCAGAAATTTTCACATCTAGCAGGCCCTAAGAAGGGAAACCCTATAGGACAAGGAGTTAGACCAAGTGATAACAATGGGACAATGACCCACTGTCACCACAATCAATGTCCCCTGCTCTTTACAGAATTTCACATATGGGAGGAGTCTTTGTGGGAAGGGAATCACTTAGAACAAGTAGATCAATGATCGGGTATAATGTGATTCCACAATGCCCATTCAAGGAGAGACACAACAGTGGCTCAATGCTTCAAAGAAGCTAAAACGCTCTCCAAGAAAAGCCTTCAAACAAGGAGTTCAAGACTTAGGTTTTTGAGATATGCAATGATAATAGGCATTCCTAAGATCAAGACTCTAGGTGATGAAGTAGGACCTCCCAAAGATGCTCTATGTGATGTTTTAACAATTATAACAATCCCTTTCCTCCCTTTGAGAGAAGGAAATACTTGTGATAGACCTGGGGTTTTATGAATAAACGTGGGAAGAAATACTTCCAAGGTACACACTAGGTCAAGGCAAGGGAGGAGGAAGGGCTTCTTATGATTTATTCCAATGAATACTAAGCTAATACAACCCTCAAAGAAGTCCGCAAGGTGAGAGAGAAAGAGTTAGGTTTTCCCTCTTAGAGTACTACCTAGGGCAAGAGATTTTATGACTGAAACTCAGGTGGATGCCCACCAAACTTGGATCGTAGGTAGCCTAGACCCTGAGCTTGATGTTTGGACCCTTGGATTCCCGAAAAATCACCTCCCTAAAATTTCGCTGCAAGCCCTAGATTTCCGCCCAACCTTTAAGGCACTGAAGTTTATGAAGAGAAAATATGGAGAAAGAGGAGTTTGATCACCAAGTTTCTTGGATTAGTGTCGAATCCTTTGGGCTATGGATTCCTAGATGCTTTCAAAATTCAAATTGGCCAAAACCGTCCTTAAGGACGTTAAAGGATGATGCCCTGGCAATCAACCTTCAACATTTACCCACTCAATATTTATGGAGTTTTATGGAAGAAAAACAACATTTCATCCACCAGGAACATTCATCATTTGCCTTACAATGAGCATGGAATATGCAATTGCCAACCAAAAAATTTTCCAAAAATGATTTTCAGTAATTAGGGCACAATTGCATTAACCTTGTTGCAACAATTCCATACATTAGACATTATTTCAAGAAAATATTCAACAAGAAGCACTTACAAGATGATATCATGGTATATCCATCCACAAACCATGAGATAGCTCCAAAGAAGATCGAAAATTTTAGCTCCAAATGCCAAAATGCATCAAAGAATCTGCAGTAGCTTCCAAAGAAAAAGTGTGTTCTTTTACAAGAGAAGAATCCAAGTGATGATGATGACTTCTCACAAATGAGTCACATTTCTATTTATATGAGTCTCTCTAAATCGAATTAGCCTAATGAGCCCCCAAAATCATAATATAATGTGCTAGAAACAAGTCTTGGTCACAAGCCGACCAAGTAGCTATCACAAATGATGAATTAGCCATCTATAAGCAAGATGAGTTGATGACATCATGATGATGTAGGGTCGTTGGAGGGCCACGTTAAGTCCGCTAAGTGCCATGATGAGAGAGAGGGCTCCAATAAAGATGAATAAGGGGGTGTCCCCTAATTGTCCATGCAAGTCATCATGTGGGGCCCCAAAGTGGGTTTGGGCCACATCTGCTGGTCTCATGGGTCTCTAAATGAAAGAAAAGTATATACAATGCTCCAAATGAGGGCTCTGATGATTGTGCATGCCCTCCCATCTCTCAAGGGTGAGACAAACCTCCTTTGGGCCTTGGATCAACTGCCATGATAATGCTAAGTCAATTGGGGCACACTGGTCCAAATGCATCATCTCGCAAATAATGTGGGGCAATGAACAAACCATTGTAGGTGTTGAGGGTACCCATGGCATGAAATGATGCTCTAACACATGATGGAGTCCCATGGCTCCCAATGCATCCCCCTTTAAATGTCAATATGATCCTCTAGTGGGCTTGGGCCCCAATTAAGTTGCCAACCCATGATGAAACCACCTGCCAATTACATATAAGATCCAATGTGCTTCTTCCCCATCAAGTACAATAACTCATTAATACATCTAAGTGAACCAAGCTTGTTATTCAAGGGAACAAATGAGACTTCATAATGGGCATCCCTTCCAAATTTAGGGCTTCAAGCTTGTAGTAGTGTTACCTCCCTAGGTAAGAGTGACTAATAAACAACCCTATTAGGTGTTTCCAACCCCTGAGGGGAAAGACAGGTCCAAGGTACATCTTTCAATTGATAGGGGTCATGTGAATAATGATGCAATGAATATGGACACAAGGGTCTCAAGGTTGAAAGCCATGAGTTCAAGGATGGTAATGATGAGGGATGTCCACATATTTAGGTGTATAGATATAGGAGGGAGAAATCATTGATACATGAGTTACCCCGGCCTTTGTTTTTCCACCCTTCTTCATTTGTCTTTCTTGATTATTTTTCTTTGTATTACTACTCGGGGCTCTAGGAAATGAGTGCATTCTTTGTATAATATAAGCAGTTATTGGTAGAGTAGGGGAAAAACGGGTTGGCGTTTTTAGGCATTCACCATAAGGGTTTAGGGTAAAAACCCTAGGATTTACTACAGCAACTGTTCATAGGCACCTGGAACTGGAATCAACGACCAACAGTCCCTCTGTTTCCATTGCAGCCGCTTCCGCCTCCACCTGCCGACGGTAACTGCAAACAACATGGGCAACTCTATGGATGTCGAGGAGCTCGATTATACCAAGGACCCTTTCCCCGACCTTATCATTTTCGAAAACCCTAATCTCATCTCACCGACATCTAGCTCATCTCCCTCGTCCAGTCCTGCGTCGTCATCTTCTTCGCCAGTGGTTTCCTTTCCGAGGCACAGTATAGCACCTCTATTCATTGGGTCCCTTTCTATTGAATCTCCTTCTCTGGATTGCCCCCCTTTATCTCCTGGTACTCTCCATTTTCTCACCGTTAACACGCCTCCCTCACCCTCATTTGACCATAATCTGCCGACTGACCATCTCCATTCGTCCGCTTCGACCATTTTCTCTGCGTCGCCTGCAGATCTTCAACCACCTAAGGCTACAAATCCTCCCATTTCAGCGCACTCTCTGTTGGGTTGCTTTGAAACCCCTATTGTTAAAAGTCAAGCCTGTGACCCACACCTCTTTGGAAGGTTCTCCCGATCCGTTGGCGGATCATCCTTCTGCCCCATGCAGTGGGAAGCGGAAGACGAAGTTTGTAAAGGCGACCACGAATTCATCATTCGGTTTGGCAAGACCTTTGCTACTGGGGAAGTTGCATACATGGCAAACACAGTACTGGTCGAACATGTTCGAGGCAGAGCATATTCAACAGTCAGACTAACCCTATGGGTCCGTGAAATTTGGGGCGGTATGCTTAAGGAACTGCCCGAGGTGCAGGCCTTGCCCAGAGGTTGGTTCGCTTTACACTTCGCAAAAGAAAACTATACGGACCTAGTCCTCACAAGGTACTAGCACATTGAGATGGCTCTGGTACTCCTCAAGAGATGGAGTCCCCTCTTCGACCCAAAGAGGGACCAAATAGGGGCAGGGCCACTCTGGGTTCGCTTGCCAGGGCTTCCACTATAGTACTAGTGCGAGGAGGTTTTCATCAAAATTGGAAATGCCCTTGACACCTACCTGGACCATGATCAAACTTTCGTGCAATCAAAAATAGAACCCTTGCTCGCATGCTAGTTCATTTGGATACTCGTGAGGGATTGGAAGAGAAAATCACTCTGCAATGGGGGAAATATACCAGGGTACAGATTTTGGACTGTGAAGGAGTTCCCTTCCACTGCAGGAGATGTCACAGAGTGGGGCACATTTTTTAAGACTGCCCACTTCACAAGAAACTAGAGGACCCTCCAAAGGGACCTCCTACATCTACAAGGATTGATTCGCCGGCTCTGAATCGCTGTCCTACTCCGAGTCCTATCCCTCTGGTCAGCAACGTCTCCTCGAGAACGGTGGAAGCAGAGCACAGATCGCCATCGCCCCCCCTCACCACAGCACGGGCCACAACTGAAGCTGCAAAAGCATCGAGTATTTCTCTGACCTCTTACCCTCTGTCAATTGCTATTTGTTCATCTTTTGTTTCATCCACCATAAACACTTATGTGGCTCACTGCTCTATGGCTACACCTCCTTCCATTGCTACCACCGTGCCATTTTTGCACTCTCTATCCACCTCCTCCACCTCTCCATCATCAAACCGGCACTCTACATCTCACAATTAATTACAACCTTCGCTCTCATACACTACCTAGCGGTTCCCCGTCACTTTTCGCTAGTTTCGGTCTCACCCAACCTGGTTCGGTCATCCTTCAATCCTGGGGGAGGAAATCAGACCTCTCCAAAGCCATCAAGCAGGCAGGGGCAGAGGTCGCCTCTGGTAGACAATCCACTCTAGATGGGGTTCTTAGAGCACTGAATACCCCGGGTAGGGTTCCCCCATGAAGTGTCTCTCCCTCAATTAAAGAGGCATGGCTAGTGCCTCCAAGAAACTAGCCTTGCGCAGACTATTTGAGGTAGAGCCTTCCAGCATTATCATGCTCCAAGAAACCCTCGGTGAGGCCAATATCATCACCAGCTCTTTAAGTTCAATAGCTCCTGGTTGGAATTTTATGGCAATAGATGTTGTGGGTCGATCAGGGGGCCTCGCCATTGGATACAATCCCCGTAACATTAGGGTTTTAGCATCCTGGGGTGGCCATGGTTTCATTGGCATAGACCTTTACTCTGCGGAGTTGGGTATTAACCTAAGGGTTATTAACATTTATGGTCCCTGCCATCAGCGAGAAAATTTTTGGCAACACCTGCTTGACCTTTCAATTTTTTCCCCTGATCACATCATCCTAGGAGGTGACTTCAATTTCTCTTTGGGTTTTCGCGAATCTTGGGGGTCAATGGCACAAGTGGACTCTATTACCGGATATATGTCCAACCTTTTGGAATAGCACAATTTGGTGGATGTCCCCATGAATAAGCCTCTTCCTACTTAGTGAAACAAAAGGGTGGGCGAAGCTGCACTTGCTAGAAGATTAGATCGGTTTCTGATGAAGGTCCCCCTTATGCATCAATTGCATCACTACAAACAATGGGTTGGCTCGAGGGGTATCTCAGACCACTCCCCCATTTATCTGGGGGTTTTTGGGCCTCATCCTAAACCAAAAGCCCCATTTAAATTCAAACATGTATGGCTTCAGGATCTTGAATACACTAACATGGTCTCGGAATTCTGGGCTGCCAACCCGATTGATAGATATGATTCCTTGACTAAGGGTTTTTGTCACAACCTGTCTCAGCTCAAGCATCTATCTATCAAATGGGCAAAAGAGAAACATCAGAGGGAGGAGTCTCTATTATCACATATTGAATCTGAGATTAGCATATTGCTTGATGATTGAAACCTGGGTTTTGCTTCAACAAACGACAAATCTCACCTGATTGATCTTGAAAACCAAAAGGCTAGGATCTTGAAGGAGAAAGAGGAATCTTGGCGACTCAGAAGCAGAGCTATATGGTTAAAAGCAAGTGATGACAACACAAGGTTCTTTCAGAATTTTGCAAAAGGTAGAAAAGTATCAAACACTATATGGAACTTACCCCTACCTGATGGGGGAGTTGTTGATACTTTCAACAAACTCTCCCATCTTGGCACCTCACATTTCAAGAATCTCTTCAAAAACCCTCCAGGGTCAAATCCGGCTGATATTATCAATGTGGTTGGACACTTTCCCAAATTTGTAAATGATGATGAGGCTGAGGAGCTAACCGCTCCTGTTACTGCAGGCAAATTGGAAGGAACACTGAAATGGTTCAAAAAGGACAAGAGTCCTGGACCAGACGGGTGGACGATAGAATTCTATCTCGCCTTCTATGAACTATTGGGGAACGATCTGTTAAAAGTTGTGGAAGAATGTAGATTATCCGAATCTCTTTATAATGTCGTTAATTCGACCTTTATTGCCCTTATTCCGAAATCTGATACTCCTTCCTCTTTCAATGACTATAGGCCTATCCCATTATGCAATTGTCTATATAAAATCATTTCCAAGGTCATTGCTAATCGTCTTCAGCCCATTCTTTCCCGACATATTGCCCCCCAGCAATTCGCCTTTCTTGAGCACTGCCAGATACATGAAGCCATTGGCTCGGCCCAAGAGGCCATCCACTCAATCTGGACTAAACACCTTAAGGGCATCATCCTAAAGATCGATCTGGCAAAAGCCTTTGACTATGTCAGCTGGCTCTACATTAAGATGCTTCTCATTCACCTGGGCTTCCCCCATGATTTCATTACTTGGATTATGGCCTGCATTACCTCCCCTACCTACAGTGTCCTTCTCAATGGATCTGCCTCCCATTTCTTTCATGCTGAGAGGGGACTCAGACAAGGCTGCCCACTCTCCCCCCTTCTCTTTTTGATTGTCATGGATGGGCTTAGTCGTTTGCTAGCCTCTGCGAAAAGAGATGGCAGCCTCCGAGGCCTTAAGATAACTGACTCCTATTTCCTTACTCACCTTCTGTTTGTGGACAATGTTCTCATATTCTTGGATGGGAGCATTCGGGACTCTCTCACTTTTTCCAAAATTCTCTCCCTCTTCTCGTTGGCTACAGGTATGCAGGCAAATCATGCAAAATCTACCATTACCCTTGCCCTCACTTCCATCCAGGAGTCACAACTCGCACAACAACATTTCCCTTATTGCATCATACCCCTGGACAAGGGTCTCAAATTCTTCGGATTCTGGATAAAGCCTCTCAGCCAGAAAATTGCAAATTGGGTTTGGCTTATCACCAAACTGGAAAAAAGGCTTTCAATCTGAAGTCATAGATACTTATCCAAGGCCGGCAGATTAGTGCTCATTCAAATCAGTTCTTGAGGCCACCCCTGTATTTTGGATGGCACTTGCATGGATCCCCAGGAACATTCTGGCCCGATTACAACAACTTTGTTGCAGATATCTTTGGAATGGCCACCAAGAAAAAAAGATTTTGCTTGGGTCAGCTGGAATAAGATAGCCTTACCTAAAAAATGGGGAGGATGGGGACTAAAAGACCTTCCCCTCTTTGCACAAGCACTGGCTGCAAAAATGGGCTGCACTCTACTGACTGGACAGAATCTATGGACTTCAATTTCTTATCACAAGTATATTTGGCCACATCAAATTATGGATTGGGTCCGTTTGTCGAGCTGGCCTAAAACTGGTATTTCAACAGTAGGGAAGGCTCTCCTACACTCCCTGCCTAGCATCAAGGACAACCTTGTATGGAGAATAAATGATGGATCAAAGGCTCACATTGGTTCGGATCCCTGGGCTGGAGGAGGAGGTAGATTTCAGCTATGAAGAGAACTCATCCAACATCTTCATTCTCATGAGATCAAGGTTATAGCACACATAGTGGACCCACAAAACACCAACATTTTCTCTCAAGGTTGGAAATCGACCCAGCAGCTTGATTTACCCCCTCAGTGGCAGCAAGAATGGCAAGAATACATTAACGCATTATGTGAATCGCATATCAGGATTAAAGAAGGACCTGATGAACTCGTCTGGTGTCTAGCTGAAAATGGCATTTATACTCCAAAGACTGAATACATCAACCTGATCTCTCACAAATAGCCGGAGCAGACTATATTTTGGTGGAAGAGTATCTGGAAATTAATATCGCCACCAAGAACCAGAGTTTTCTTTTGGTGTATTCTCAAAGATAAAGTTCCCACGGGGGAGTCTCTCACTCATCGATCCTTCCATGGCCCTCACTGGTGTGTCTTATGTAAGAATTCATCTGAATCGACACTGCATTTATTCCTCAAATGCACTTCCCTGATCAATCTTTGGCAAAATATATCCACTTCCATTCATTTTTCCGAGCATTGGGAGGGTGAAAACATTGGTCAAGCATGGGAAAATTGGTGCAATCATCAACATGGCACAAAATTACAATGTCTCCCCTTAATCATTAGCTGGCATCTATGGCTGGCCTAAAACCGAGTTATATTAGATAACAGACCTGTTGGTTGGCCACATATCATAGCTCGTATTATATCTACCTATAATGAGTTGCCTGAGCCTCAACATCCTCGGCCCCGGAGGCCTCATGATCCTGCACCTATAAATAAAAAATCTCCTTGGGCTTTCTTTGATGGTGCTACACAACACCATGGATGTGGCAGTGGTTTCATTCTATACATAAATGAACAACATTATTACAAAGTTAAGTTGGGCCTAGGGGAAGGAACAAACAATTTTGCAGAGCTTATTACTCTCCGACATCTTCTGCATTTTTCATTGGGTCATAATTGCATGAGTCTAAATATATATGGTGACTCAAAGATCATAGTAAATTGGTTCAATAATATTACTATTTGTCACTCTCACACACTCAGTAATATTTTGGATGAAGTAATTATGTTCAAGGCACAGTTTAACACTATCTCATGCAATCATATTTACAGGGAACATAATAGCTGTGCTGACGAGCTTTCCAAGGAGGCCACGGCACTTCCCTGAGGAGAGTGGATGATACAGGAAAAGCGAGGTCCAAATGAATATCACTACTACCACCAGCTTTATATTGATCAGATCTACCACAGGGCAGAGAGCCCTTAGATTTCAGACTATTCTTGTAAATTTTTGATGTACATGCTTGGCTTAAACTTTGTATATATTTTTATACATAGGCTCTATATTTAGCATAATTAAGTAGATATTCTCAGCAAGACATTGCCCTGCGTGGCATATGTGGAACTACCATAGATGACAGCGATATCAACAGACTCTTTTATGACTGAACACCCTGCGTGGTGATGAAAGCTCAAGAAGCACAAAATTTTTTGATGAACTGAAATTTTTGACAATGCCCTTAGTGGCAAGAACGATACAGCATATGCTAAAAGCATCTACAACATGTAAATTTTCAAATTAATGAAAGATTACGATTTTTCCAGGGGAAAAAAATATAAGTAGTTATTACCCCCTTCAAGTGATGTTGTCGCCCAAGATGTACACCTAGATGTGGGAAAGTTTATTTACCCCCTTCAGGTGATGTTGTCGCCCAAGGGTTGTCACCTATTCCCTACTCACTCTATTTAAGCTCTCTCTAGGTAAGCTAAGGGGGGTAGTCTCTACGGATAAGGAAAACTTGTTGGAAACAACAAATCTAGGAGACCAAGAGCAAGGCAATTACCTCCCTAGATAACATGATTTAAGATTAATTAGCAAGATTATTATTGAGCAATGTGGATGTTTGAAGATAGATCAAATTAAATCAATATGACACTTAATGAGATAAAAGATGAAAGACCACTGCCTTAATAACAATGTTCAAGATTATGATACTTGCGAGTGAAAATGTTTCAAGTTACAAAGATAGGCAACACTGCAAGACAAGTGTTAATACAAGAGATAAAGAGATTATATGCAATTAGAAATATGAGCAATAAAATTTGAGATAAAACTTGCAAGAAAAGAGAGCTTGTACTTTAAGTTAAAATGCTATGATATTCAAAAGCAATGAGCACGAAATTGATAAGCATGAGAATATAAGGAAAAGCTTGCAAGGAAATAGTTAGTCCACAATTCCAATTACAAATAACCAACTAAAAGACAATGTTAGATGAATGAATGCAAGACTAAACTATGTGAGATGCAAGGATCTTGGTTAATTTTAAATTATATGCCTAACTGAGGTTTGAATGCCTTCTCCTCAATGTCAAAACTTGTCTTAGAACAAGGTTGTTGGAAGAAGTGTTGGGGAAGGAGGCTATGACCTCATTAACAATACCTACCCAGGGCTTCTAGCAACCCAAGCGTTTTCATTCCTACAAGGGACTAGGCCACAAGAGAACTACAAGGTCACCTGGCTCAAAAGTTGTTTAAGGGTCAAGCCTATCAAATTGAATAGTGGAGAATGTTGCCCTAAACTTTCTATCAACCAAGCTTATGCTTGGAGGCAAATTTTAAGGATGCAAATCTAGATCTAGAATGCAAATGTTAATGCAATGCTAACAAAATGCTTCAATGAGTTATAATTATAACCAAATGCTTTAAAGAAAGAAATACTAATCCACTTATGATAATATTGCTTAGAACATAAGATCACAACGAGATCAGTTTACAACAATGATTCAATGAAGCATGTAAAGATTATTCAACGAAACGGAGTTAGTAAAGGAAATGACAATTAGATGAAAATGTTAGAATAATAACTCAAATGCCTTTAATATGAAAGTGTTGTTTAAATGTTTCTTCACTTATGTTGTGACAAATGGATCAAGTGAAGAATATATGATGCAAGCACAAGTAAATGACGGTTGATGAGATTGCTAATCAGAGAAAAACTACTTAAACTCTAAGATACAAATGAGCTTAAGACAGAAAATTACTCAATTGCAACTAGATTTAAATAGCCAATAGGATGACAAGAGCAATTAGATCAAGTGACAAAGAAGAAATGCAACCCAAGAGATTAGATCTAAGATATAATGAAAGTGAAACTCCAACTAATCAAATGCGAGCAATGAAACCAGTTAGTAATCAGATCTATAGTCTAAGAAAACAGTGAAGGAAAGCTAAGCTAAGATCACAAGAAATTCCTCCCTTTTAAATAAGGAGGTGCGACACTATGGGAAAATCCCAAGCTTCCTCTAGAGACAAGATGTTTTTTATTAATAGTATTACAATGAGAGAAACCCTTTAGACAGAGAGAAGGGTTCTGCAAACTTGAAGATTATATATATATATATATATATATATATATATATATTGCAACAATAAAGATTTCTCCTCAAGCTACAAAAAATCAACGAGGCAATCACAATATATCTGGTTCAAAATTAATTAAAAAAATCCTCAAAGAATTCACTCCAAAACCTCCAAGTGACTGTAGCTCTCTCAAAAACGAACTGTAACCTTGAAAGTGCTCTCAACCAGTAGGAGAATGGGCCCTCAAAGGCTCACAGCCTTGGAAAAAATTAGAATTAAATTTTGAAATTTTTAATTGATTAATTTCTCAAACCCTCTAGGCCTTGAAGCTTCAAAAATTTTGATTTTTTATTGAACGTCCAAGCTCTAGACTACTGAAGCTTATGGGTTTGCGACCTACAAAATTAGCAATTATTCCAAGCCTTCAAACAATGAATTTTTGCCAAAATTTTGATGAAAACCCTTTCAAAAAGATTTAGATCTCCTCCGCAAAAAACGTCCAAGGGTTAGACTTTCTTGGCATCAATGAAAGAACAAGCTTTCAAAGGCCTGCGACTTAGTGGATCAATGCCAAAATTGCTTGCGGCTTCCTTAGAAAATCCCAAAATAGAATTATAAACCACAAAAATTTTAAAACCCTCTGTTTGAGTAACTTAGAAGGCCTCTCAAGCCTGCAACATCACCAAAATTGTGTACATCTACAAAAATAAAACTCTAGATGAGATCCGTCCAAAATAGTATCAGAAAAGGTTGAAAAAAAAAATGAAAAACCATTTCAGAATTTTGATTTAGAAGGAAGGGAAACCCCTCTTGTGCTTGTGGCCTGAGGAGAAAGAACCCCAAGAGGCTTGCAGCCCTCACAAAAAATTTTAAATTAATTTCCAGGCCGCTGAATGTTAGACCCCTTGCAAAATTCAAAGTTAAATCCCTCAAACCCTAGCAGTTGGGATGAACAAATATGAGGGAAAAAGGAGGGTTCCAAAATCCACAAACAAGGGTATTGGAGCCTCAAAAATCTCGATTTACCTTTGATTTTCAACCAAATCCACCTCCAAAATTTATCTATGAAGAGATCCAAATCAAATCCCTACTCTCACCTTCAGATATGCAAGAAAAAACAATAAGAAAAACCCAAAATATATACACAAGATGAACACAATTATATGCAAAGAGTAAGATATATATACAAGGGTTAGAAAATATTTACAAAATCTACAGATCTACACACAATGAGCTATGATTAGCCAGATCTATTCGGTTATAGCACAATATAAAAAGAATAGATGAGATAAATAAGTTTTTACAGGCAATGGCTCAGAAACTCCTACAAAATCGTTAAATAAGTCTTTGATGCCAAACAATGTAGGCTCTTCAATTTCTATGCCCTGGGAGTTGGTTGGTCAAACGAAAGACGTCCCCTAACGCCCAAGATTTGAATACTAGAATGATCTCTACACACTGAAGATGAAATCTGCTAGATCACAAGGAGTAGGATAACACAGTGAAATAAAGGCCTAGGGGTTCAACCAAAAACCCAACAGAGTCACTACTTCTAAAGTGTTTCTCCTAACTCAAAAACTAATGCAAGATACCTAAGCAAATAGAAGATCCACCAATGGCAAGTGAAATAACAAAGATTTAATTTAAAACTAGTAGAGCATTAAGAACAAGATTCAAAATGAGTTCACCATAAAAAATAGAAGAGGAATACCACCACGAATTGAACCCCAAAGAATTTGTTATATTATTCAAAAAAAATGGAGCTTCCAAAGTCAAGAGCTCGTTTACAATGATCAGAGACTGACCAGAGATAGTTTACAAGGAGGAGCACGAGCTCAATTTATAGACAAAATGAGAGCTCTAGATCCCTCCCCACATGAAAATGGCTAGGTTCCATGAGTTGCATAAATTTGACTTGATCCCAAAATAAAACCCCCAGTTGAACGCTTGATCCATGTCAAAATAATCTTGTCCCTTGATCTGGAGGAAAAAATTCAATTTCCTTGAAGATGGAGTTGATTTCGATCCAAAGATATTTTTTCCCAAATTTTTACTCGAAATTTTCTTCTTCAACTTAACCATCTTGGACCAAGAAATTTGATTTTCCTTCGAAATTAATTTTTCTTGGGCCAACAAATTTTTGAGGGATTTTTCCTTGCTTAAATCATGGAGATTCCCCAACTTTTTCCTTGATTCCTTCCTCGGGAAAGTCCACAACCTTTTTAATTATTTTCACTTGGAGAGAATTTTTATTTCCTCTCATTTTAATTTTTTGACCAATTTCCAGCTAATTATTTGTCATTTTATGCCAAAAATATATAAAATATGACTCTAGAGGGGTTTAAACTCTATTACACAGGAACCACTCCCGAGAGGTGGGAAACTCGTTCCAAAGGTTCTCGCACTCCCAAGAGCTTTAGAACTATATGAGAACGTTACCTTTTCTGTGGGAGCTACAATGGGAGTTGGGGAAAGTTCTAGGAGCTTTGAAGACTGTTTCTTTTGGAGTTTTGGCATTCCCTGGGGTTGGGGAGTACAAAGCCTAGAGAGAAATATTATTATTATTATCCAATTTTAAGGTCACAGCCAAGCCAGACACCAAATTAGTGTATGAGACCAACTTGTTTGTGGGACAAGGGACCCACCTCTGCATAGTGATTTAACTACTAAGTCTATGAAGGCATACATACTCTACCTCCCTCTAGTTTTGAACCTGTGACCTCTTTGGAGGAAACACATGCTCTTAACCATTATGTTGAACTACCCACAAAACACGAGCCTATGTTGAAACCTTCGTAGGAAGAAAGGCCAAAGACATCCTTAACACTGATATCCTTAATTGAGAAACTAGAGCAATCTCTTGATGGGTTAAGGAAGTGTGTGGTACCTCGACGAAAGGGCGATATCAGGGATGTCATGCTCATGAGTATTTATTTTGTTGTTTATGTAAACATATTGCAAAAGATTGTGTGTGCATATTATATGTGGCAGTCAATGCTTAAACATTAGACTTGCTTTACTTTTTCTCTTAAGAATAACTAGTGAAACATATGTGAAATTGTTCCTTCGTATTTTTAAGCCAGATTGTTTCAAAGACTGGTCATGTGTCAAAGAACTGATAATGAACTTGACATTATCATATATATATATATATATATTATATAATAAGGAGAGACTCCAAGGAGAAAGACACCCAAAGATATATTTATATACAAGAGAGATTATATACTTATTATTTATATATTTAAATTGATTTGAATATTTGAATATTTTGATTCAATATTAATTTTGATTATTATATAAATGATATAATTAAAAAAAGTATTTTTTATTTTTTATTTTTTATTTTATATTATATAATATTACCACTCTCAATTAGCCATTTCTTATAAATTTTGGGGAAGCCTCTAGTTGTTCCCGACACCCGTACCCAAGTTCCCAACATTCTCACATTCCAAAACCTCATGCAACATAGGGTTTAAACATATTTTTCCACCCTCAAGGTGTGTCTAGATAGAAAGTTTAGGAGTTGAGGTGTAGATTTAAGCACTCATACCCCCTATAACTTCTATAGACATCACTTTTACATCTTTACATCAAATATTACTAAAAAAATCCCGTACAAAAGGGGAATTTTGACAAATAAAAAAAAATGACCTCTAGACACAACCAAATTTTGTGAAACTTTAGACATGATCTAGAATGACAATTTACATATACTCTATACACTAAGACTCACCTAAGACTTCACCATTGGGCCCCACTCTGGCTTTGGGGTATGCTTGGGAGAAAATCTTAACCATTTTTTTTATGTTTGGGAAACATACATAATTAACCAAGGAAAAAAACTCCCTACAGTGAAACTCTCTAGCAAAAATCTTAAGCTATTTATATGTTTTACATGGATTTATAAACATACTAGAATCATTTTTACATCATGACCCCGTAGGGCTGCAGAATTTGGATTACATAACTTTGACAACTTGTTGAAAAATGATCAAGGTTTTTTGGATTTTTGACTACTCTAACCATGAAAAAATGTACTTCGCATATGGGGTGATTATCACTTGAGTGGTAAACAAGTGGGGCAGTTCATCGCCTACCAAGGGTTGGGACATGCATGGGTTCTGGGGGCACTCATGGGGCCCTAGGAACCAAGGTGATGGTCATAATAAAGAGGTAGAGCTCATGTTTGGCTTTTGCCTATTGAGAGATCACGAAGCTTGTAGATTACAGTTCATTTCTCTTACTTGATAATTGCTTGTGAATGTTTGTTGGCTTCTTATTAGATTTTATGTTTTCTTCTTCAAGCAAATACCAAAATAAAAAACATGGAGATCACAAGAGACAAAAGAACACAAAAAATTAGGCTCCAAGCCAGGAAAAAACCCCACAAGGGCAAAAACCCAAGAAAAATCCCCTTCTTATAGAATCAAATCAAAGTGAAATATCCAAAAACAAAGACCAAAACCAAGACTACCACAAAGACCCAAGTCAGCCCTCCTTCAATCCATCTCCAACAAATACTAGTTAACAAAAGTCAACACTAGTCAAATCTCATAAATTTGGTCATCTCCTAAAATTTCAGACCCTGAAATTTCGAGCCTGCAATTCCACAGCAACTGCCTCAAAAAACTCACACGTGTGAGTAGAAATTAGGCCACAAGAGAAAACTTGCTCTCTTTGTTGTTGTATTTTATTGATTGTTCTTGAGCAAATGGATCTATTACAATTCACGTTGTTACTGTAGCCAACAATCTATCTATGAGAAAGCACCAAGCTCTAAATGTAGGCTTTTGTGAGTACAATTATTTAGAACAAAGTCTTTAGGATCCATCACATAAATATATTAGTGCCAAGATCCATCTCATAAATATACTAGTGCCAAGATCCATCACATAAATAGATTAAATATATTAGTGGCACTAATCTATTTATGTGATGGATTGTGAAGACATTTGTCTAAATTGATCTATTCATACCTTGATCTAGGCCCTGCACAATTGAACTATGTTGAAGATAGTCTTGACCTATCATAAGAATCTTCATCCCTGCCCCTATTTCCTAGCGCACTTGGACTCTCATTTCCTTGCGCACTTCCTCCTAAATCTATGCACACAATTTCTCCTCAACTGATGCACATTCCACAAATAAGAATGATTTCACATCTTGTGCCTTCATCCTTCTCTTTATAGATAGAAATCGCAGCGTGTGGGAGGCCTAGTCGAATTTCAATTCGCACTAGTGCCATGAGATTCCTTTGCCAATTAATTGGAGCAAGTCCCAATTACACTTGAACTAGCTCTTAGTAAACTAGCTCGAGTTCCTCCTTGATTTAATCTAGTTGTGATTGTGAGTTAACTGAGAACTCAACCAGTTCTCTCTCCAATCAACACTGAAGTCTTAACTCGTTTTAACTCAACTTGTCACTGCCACCTCATCTTGTAGTCTAACTGAAGAAGGCTCCAACTAACTGAAGCTCCAACACTACACATGCAAACTTGATGACCATTCCAGTAAGCTGGAAATCAACTCATCGTAACTAAAGTCTATCTCATGAATTTGCACTCATGTGAGAGAGACTAATTGTTAATTTTAGATAACAATGGTATGTTCTATGCTTTAGACCAATTTACTTCAATTTTTCTTACTAGCCCAATATCAATTTCCAGATCAGCAATCACATTAACATTGATAGTAAAAGCAAATAGAACATAAACAATAAGCAAAAGAGAAGCCAAGATAAGAGCACAATATTTGGAGGATGCCAGGGAAAAACCCCAATGTGGGGAAACCCTTTTGATCAAATCTTCTTATTATTCTTCAATAGTTCAATGGAGAGAGAGAGGACATCATACAAAATTTAATTGCTTAATCACTGTCAAAACAATCCAGTCAAACAGCAGTCAACAAGATGCCCTAACCAAAAATTCAACGTTGGTCAAACCATTAGAAAGACTCCTCCAAATGAGCTCAGTCAAACCTAATCAACTCAGCTTCCAAAGACGGTCAAAATCAACCCAAAACAACGCTGAAATTCTCGGTCAAACTTGGTCAACGCAAAGTCAGTATTGCGATCAAAAGGTCTTGTGGTCAACGCAAGTCAACCTGCTCCAAATTCCTCAATTTTCCTGCCAGGAGAAGAAACCTCAAAAGATCGAATTATCTGCTTGAAAATCACAGTCAAAGGAGGTGATTTGACCCTCGATCAACGTTGGTCAACATCCCTGCAAATAGCCCGAAACAGTCATGTGATCTCTACCTGAAATTTTGGTCAACCCAAGTCAACGTGAGAAGAAGAAGAGTTGCCCCCTTGTTGTACGAACCACTGAGGAGAGGAGAGAGAGATGTGTTGAGTGATGGTATCCAAATGAGGAAAAAGATCTCTCCTATTTATACACAACGCTGAGAGTGAAGAGACACATCTGATGGGCTTCATGAGCCTACATTAGACTTCTGGCCGACCTTGACAATTTGCACATTTGTGAGAATTAAATTCAAAATCTCACTTCTACTCATCCAAACAAGATGATCTTTAGATCAATCTTGCACCTCTCGGAAAGAGGAATCCAATAAAAATATCATCTCCATCATATGAGCTTTCCAAGGTGGAGTTTGGCCCTAGTTGCCAATTTTAACTCCCCCTCTCAACTAGGGAGAAACCCACCTGCCAAATCACCTATCAATCTGTACCATCTCTGACGTCCCTGCTCTGCTGAACCATGAAGAAATAATGAAGAAGAAGTGATCGAGAGTGTATCATACCACTCTCCACTGACTAAAGTCAGTCCTTGATCCCAGATCAAGTTGTTGAACACCATGCATCCTAGTCATAGGGAGTACGGCAATACACGATGCGTCCATAGATAGTGCTATGGTCCCTAACCAGCTTTTCCAAACTCATTTCCCAGATGAGAGGTACTTCCCACAAGTCCCGGACTTTATGCGTAGGATGTGTGTCAGGGCATCAGCAGGGGAAGGTGAAACACTCATCCTTTATGCCATATGAGAAGGTGAACCACTAATCCTATGCATATGTCAATTGTAGGTGAAGAACTCACCCTACATGCATGTGTCCAGGTAGGGGAAGGTAAACCACACACCCTGTATCCAACGCACCACTAGGGGAAGGTGAACCACTCACCCTGTATCCAATGCACCACTAGGGGAAGGTGAACCACTCACCTTATGGTTGCTCATAGCTAGCTCCAAGAAGTACCCCATGCCCCCAGGAGCTCCCAAAGCTCTGTGTCCAACTCATACGAGACCCTCATAAGAGGGTCGTTCCATGACTCCAAGTCTCTCTTAGAAGAATAAGAATTTGACCTTCCCGAGAGGCTTCGTGAGAATGTCAGCAGCCTGCTCATCTATCGTGATGTGTTGGAGCCTAACTGCTCCCTTTTGTACCATATCCCAGATAAAGTGGTACCTGATGTTAATGTGCTTGGAGTGATCAGGGAACACAGGATTCTCTAATAAACGAATCCAACTCTAGTTGTCACAGAAGATCACGATTGTATCTAGCATGTGCTCAAATAGCTCACTAAAGAGCTTCCTCAACCAGACTGCTTCACAACAAGCCATACTCGCATCAATGTATTCGGCCTCAGCAGTGCTTAGTACAACTGATTTCTGCTTCCTACTCATCCAAGATATAGAAGCAAACCCCAAAGAGAAGCAACACCCAAACGTGCTCTTACGATCTACCACACTGCCAGCCCAGTCAGCATCTGAATATCCATGTAGCCCCAAATTCTCAGCATTGTATCTCAGACCATAGTGGATAAAGCCCCAGAGATATCTCAAGAGATTCTTGGCAGCAATCCAATGGATGTGATGAGGCTCGACCATATATTGACTCAACGTGTTCACAGCGAAGCATATGTCAAGATAGGAGTTGACCAAGAACATCAATGCCCACACAAGCTGATGATACTCGGTAAGGTTCACCAATTCGAGCCCAGCAGCACTTCCACATAGCTTCTTGAAGTTGAGTTCCATCGGAGTAGTCACGGATTTGCAGTCCACCATCCCGCATCTCTCAAGTAGCCTCACAATATATTTTCCTTGAGAAAGGGAAAATCTCACCTGCCTTTTATCAGACCTCCAACAGCTTTCTCTTACATTAATGAATGAGAGGGTCATCACCAGAATGAGAGGTTCGTCCTTTTCAACCTTGAAGTATAGCTTCGAGTCAGCATCGCTTCTTGTAAACTCCAGCTTCATAAGATAGTTATCGATCCTTTCATACTAAGCCCTAGGGGCTTGCTTCAAGCCATAGAGAGCTTTCTTCAACTTGCATACATGTGTCACACGATCTTCAACTTCGAACCCCTCAGGTTGTTCCACATATACTTCCTCCTTAAGTGAACCATGCAAGAAGGCAGTTTTGACATCCATCTAATGAAGGTTCCAACCTTGCAAGGCAACAAGGGTTATGATCGAACAGATGGTGGTATATTGGGCAACCGGTGCAAATATCTCATCATAGTCTACTCCTTCCTTTTGAGAGAAGCCTCGAGCTACAACTTTGGCCTTGAATTTCTCAGCACTCCCATCAGCGCCATGTTTAATCTTGTCGAGCCATTTCGAAGTGACCACCAACTTATCCTTGGGTCTAAGAACCACATCATCATTCTTCATGATCAATTCATACTCTTCGTTCATCGCATCCTTCCAAACATGTTGCTTCACGGCTTCTTCAAATGTACAAGGCTCAGATTGTACAATAGTACTCATGGCAGCTAAGTACCCTTGGTACCTATTCGGCTTCTTGCTTTCACAAAATGCCCCCCTCAGTGCAATGTGATTCTCGGCATCTTCAAGAGTATCTTTGAGCCACAAAGGTTTTTTCCTAGTAGAGGGCTCACTAGGAGGTGGATCAATGGGATCCATCGAACCTTCAACATCAGGCATCAGATCATCAAAGGGAGGTTCATCCTACTTTCCTACATCATCATCATTATTATTGTCCTTCCTAGGGATAAGAAGATCTCGGACTTTCATAAGGGCAAAATCTTCATCAAAAGTGACATCGTGACTTATCTTCACTTCCTTTTGACCAGGCACATAGATTCTATATGCCTTCAGAGTTTCACTGTAGCCCACGAATGTTTATTTCTTCCCAAATGCGTCTAGTTTGTTTCTTTTCTCTTTCGGCACATGAAAATATACAGGACAACTAAAAATTCTAAAATGAGAAACATCGGGTTTCTTATCAATGAAAACTTCTTCGGGTGTCTTGAAGTCCAAAGCTTGACATGGGCATCAGTTTTGGACAAGGTGCGATAAACATTTTTAATCATATTTGGTTGTTGAAGAAAATTTATTAAATCTAGATTTGGGCAGTCAGCGAAAATAATTTTAAATCTAGAATTTCTTGCATACGGATTATTTATGATCGTCGCTTCTCATCGTTCTAGATAGCTTGTTTTATTGATGGTTAATTCAAATATCGAAGGCACTGGTCTATGATTGTTTTTATCTTGTGGTTGTGTCTTGTTTAAGTTGGCGTTTAATCTATTCATCTGATTTAATCGTTTAGATTCATCAGGTTGACCATCATTTAAATCTCCTAGAGCCCGTGATCCACAGGCTTTCTCATCCACTTACCTTAGGGACTACCCCCCTTGACTTGTCTAGAGAGAGTCTAAATGGAGTAAGGATCAAGAGTGACAGCCCTTACTCTGAGCGTTGTTGTGTCGCCTAGACACTTTGTGCGACAACATTTTTTGGCGTCGCTGCCAGGGATAGAGTTTTTTTGTCCTTGGTCCTCACAACATTCATCTTTCATCATTTCAACCATTTCATCTTTTCCGCCATTCATTAGCCGGTCAAGCGACACAATATTTCCTAGCGTCATTTGATCTTTTCATCGCCCTATCTTTCATCACCTCATTTATCATTTCATCTGCACTTTTAGCACCTACACTTTTCGGTTTGTTTCTTGTTTAGGTGGCGACTCCACTTCTTCCATTTATTATTTCTCAGACAAGAAGCCCTCCCTTATATCTGGTTGTTGTTTCCCTTTGGATCATAGAGTTAGATTCATGTTCAAGTGGCGACTCCACTTCTTTCATTTCTACAAGAATTTCTACTAGAAGCTCGCTTCTTCTGGATCTCTTGAATTTCTTGAACAGAGGTGTCTCTCTATCATCCATTTGGTCCCTCATTATTCATCATGGATATTCGTTTACCCCGTGTCATTTTACTGATATTCTCCATGATATTCTGGAAGTGGCCATTCATAAATTGTCTTTGTTCTCGGATGGTGATCCAGACGTTGTTAGAAAGCATCTATGCAGGTTTACTCGTACAATGCCCATATATTGTAGTTCTCCCCAATATGATCATGAAGATGTCAAAATGCGTCTATTTGCCTTTTCTTTAGAGGGTAATGCTTTGAATTGGTTTAATAATTGTCCTGAAGATTCTTTTCCTTCTTTACAAGACATCATCAATGCTTTTAAAGATAGATATGGTTATCAAGACAGCTTGCCTTGTGCCTTTAAAATTATGCAACACAATGAAAGTGATCTTGTGAAGGGTCCAGCTATCGATGAAAGATTTCAAGACAATTCTCCATATCAAAATATGCCATCCACTTGTACCATCGCAGATCAAATCCATGACAATGGGAAAACAGGGACAAGTTGTCAAATCAATGCCTACAATGAAAGGGAAAATGATAAGCAAATTATAGAAGAACTAATGGAGCTGGTAAAAAAATATGGAGCTTAATCAAGAAAAATTTGTAACTAATTACGTCAAGGATATGAAAACTTTATACACCCACCTGGACAAGCGAGATAAGGAGATGGAAACCATGAAAGCCAATAATGACAAGGAAATTAATTCTATGCAAAATAAGTTATTAACTATGGATGAAGAAATGACCATCATGACATTCGATTATAATAATCAGTTGGCTACCATGCAAGCAAATCATAAGAAAGAGATAAACTATATGCAAAATTGTTTCATGAGCATGAAAGCAAAGACTGACAAAGCAATAAAAGATATGGAAGCTAGTCAAATATGTCTTCAAAATAAGTTATTGAGCATGGAGGAAGACCATGCCAAGGAAGTCAGTGCTATGAAGGTTGAACACTCTAGCCAAATGGATGCCATAACAATACAGGTACAGAAATTTCAAAAGCGGTTAGAGGATGAAAGAAACAAGGAGACATCGACAGATCAGAAGCCTCCTTATCTGCTGCAACAAGCTCCATCTTATTATGAGGAGGTCATTTGTTCCATTGAAAAGTGGTTAATTGAAGGTGACCCAGATAAAATTGAAAACGATAAAAATTAGATGCAAAGTGAAAAAAGACATGTCACGCATATCTTACATACTTCATCTGAGAGTTTTGAAACAGAATGTTCCACGTCATAAGTGATACAGCCTACCACAAAGAAAAAACACAAGAGAAAGAGAATGAGAAAGCGATTTGATGCATCAGATGGTCGTAAGCAGCTTGATTTTCGGACAGGAAAAAGTCCTACTATATGCAGGATTGGACATGGCACATCCGCGAAACAGCCGACAGATTTGCCTAAAAGCAGGCAAATGCTCAGTATGCACTATATTGAACGCATCTGATGCCATGGGGAATCTTTGTATTGTATTTCTAACCTTACACCCTGTTATTTCAATGTTTCATTTTGTAGTTAGATTTGGTTTTTCATGTCGTAAGACTAGTTAATAAATGAAAAGCTTATATCTTTCTTGTGCTTAACGTTATATGACGATTTTTGGATGGACGCTACTTATGTTTTGTTGTGTGTTGCTTGGATGCAGTTTCTGGATTCTCACATTCCTCCAATGCAACAACGTGTCCCCAAGTAGAGCCAGATGTTGACCACTATGTGTCAACGACCCATAGCAATACACCTCCCTTTTTCGCAAAAGGGTTAGCGCCTGATCGACGTGTTCCTGCCATCCAGCTATCATCGTCAGCCTGAGAATCATCTTATAATGTAAACCCAATCTACATGTGTATAATGTAAATAATCTCAGCAAATCCATGTCGTGTATGTAATCACCTAGGTAAACCTAGTTTTCTAGTAATGATCTACATTCCGAGAGGTTTTTGTCTCACCAATCCATTCTCGAATGGTCGACAGAGTTTTCCTTCAGCTTTACCCCAAAGCCGGAATGGATTTTGTCACTGGAATCTTAGGGGAGTCCTAGTGTTCTAGATCGAGTCTATGTAAAAGTGATTTGAGAATATTCCTAACTATTTGGTTACGTTATTATATTACAAATTGCTTGATCTGCTAGATTATATTTGTGTCGCAGAAGTAGGTAGTTTGTAAAGTGTCTTGAAGGTTAGAAAAATAATTTATCCCCTCATAGGTCCTAGGTCCTAGGTAAATTTAAGTTTTCCAAAGGTAAAATTCGTGGATCCTTTAACAAATTAAATCTTAACAAGTCCAGGGACTAAGGTTAATTGATTATTTTGCTAAATTTCATGCCTTGGGTCCTTAGGGTTAAGTCAAAGTCAAAACTTTGAGGAAATAAATGCAAAATTTTGAATTTTGAATTTATTAAAATGCATTTAATTGAAAAATTCGAAATTTCCTCAATATTTAAAATTTCGACGAATGAGATTAAAAAAAAAAATTGATCCTTATCAAGGATCGAGATCACTTTGGCAAGGATCACTCAAACTAGCCGTTGGAGGATTTATCTTTAAATAGGAGGTCATTTGTAAGTCAGTAGGATCCTATCTTTTGATCATGTACTAAGCGAAAAGCTCTCTCTTGTAATATTTTTATGAGCAATAAAGAAAGACTTTGGGGTTAGTTTTCTGCTGTCATTACTCTTCATGGAAATGTTGTAAGATGTATTATTTTTGTGTGTAATTCTGAAGAGCGATTTGAGTACAGGTATCTTATTTAGTCGTTGGAGTTTGAATGATAATTTAAGTTTTGAATATAATAGCAGGTATCTCTATTAGATCTTAATTTTATTATTATTTTCTCGCTCTATGTTGACGGCTGAATCCAGTTTTGCAAAAATCCTTGATTATTAGATCATCAGACATTCGGGGAAGATGCATGAAGGGTTTTGAGCTTAGTACCTCCTCTAAAATTCAAAAACAAAAAAATTTGTGCTAAATCGTTAGATCTGGCTGTTGAGAGCCTCAGATCATCAGATTTGGGAGCGGAGTCGGACTCACACTCCCTAGATCTGATAGATCTACCATTTATGTACATAGATTTGTAATTAATTTTAGTTCTCTGACTTTGGTTTTCAGGGTTTTAGTGTTTTTAGGTCATTGTGTATATCGTTTGGGTGTTTTTTTTTGTATTGTAGTTGCAGATCTAAAGCTGAAAGCTGTGCAAATTCCAGATCTAAGACCTGGAGGGTAAGCTCTGGAACTCTGGAAGTCCATCAACATCATTTTTTGCAAGGAATTTATTTATTTTCAGATCTAGAAATTTCATAAGGTTTTTAAAGAAATCTAAAGCAGAGCAATTTAAAATTTTAATTAAGATTTCTGGAAAAAAATTTAGAAGTTCTGTTGTAAGTTCTGGGCCACCATTTTGCAAGTTGATTGGCTGCCTGGGGTTTCCTGAGCAGAAAAATTTTGAATTTGTTTTTTACTGGTGTTTTCTGGAGAATTTCGAAATTATTTTTACTGTCTGAGCTTGGGTTTTAAATTTTTAAGATCTAAAAAAAAACTTTGGTGTCTTCCTGTGTTTTTCTCTCATTTCCCTTAACCTCGCTACCGTTTCTCTACAGCAACCCACAGCCATCACCGTCTAGCTCCCTGCTCGCAGTCCCTATTTCTTGACGCTGCATTTCTTTCTACGCGTCAAATTTTCCCTTGTTGCTGCCATATCTACGCACCTCCTACCTGTAGATTCTCCGTCCATTTCCCGCAGTCTTCAATCACCTACACGCAGCCTTCCACTGCCCAACCTCCACGCTGCTAAGATTGCTTCACCCTCCACGCAGTTTTGCCCTACGCACAGCCTTCATCCTCTTTCCGCAACCTCCATCCGCGTGCTCTCTCCTTGGTTGTGTGTCCATTCCCTTTGTGTATCCAAGCTCACCCCTCCATGCTGCCAGAGGGTCGAAGTCTCCTCCATACTCTGCGTCCTTCTCATTCTATTTCCCCGTTGCCATCCCTACAGCTCTCCCATAAAACCCTCATTTGTTGCCATCTCCACGCATTGCCATACCTGTTCCGCGTCCCTAGCTCATCCTTCATGCACATTTACGCTGCTCTCAAACCAGCAGACACATCAACACAAAACACATTACGACTTTGTATTCCCTTTTTTTTATTTGTTTGTGAGTGGGTGGGGTTAGATAGGATAGATTAGGTTTAATGTATTTTGATTTTATGATTTTCATTTCGTTTTGTTTCATTTTTTTTATTTTTTTATTTGAAATCTAAAGCATAAACAAAACAAAAAAACTTTTGACTTTTATTTTATGTATGTGTATTATATTTGTGGGTTAGTTGACGTCTTCTTCTTATGTAGTTTAGTTAGTCCATTTTTGTTTTAATTTTATCTATTTACATTTGTATATAATGGTTAGAGTTAATTTTGAATTTCGATTTGACTTCCCTTTTTCAATTTCCATCATTTATGTTAACTAAATTCATTTCTCTTTTTCAATTTTCTATTTTCACTTTTATTTATTTTTTATTTTGAATTCTTCTTTTATTTGACTTTTATTCATTAAAATAAAAATAAACAAAAAATCGATTTTGTTTTCTTTTGACTTCATTTCATTTCATTTTTATTTTTATTTTTTTAAATATATATATAATAAGTCTAAAAAACATTAAAAAAAGTTTAAAAAATTTAAAATTAGAAAAAATTTAAAACATTACAAATTTCTAAAAGATTAAAAAAATCTAAAAAGATTTTGTGCCTAAGAATAAACAAAATTAAGGGGTTTATTTGCTTAAACTTTAGAATTTTTAATGTGGCCTATGGCCCATTAAAAATTTTAATTTTTTAACCCTTCGATTAAGTTAAGTTCCTAAAGAATAATTAAAAAAAAAAAAATTATCTAAAGTTCCTTAGTGTCATTTGGTCATTGAATACAATTTTAATGATTTTCCTATGGTCAAGGTGCGATAAACATTTTTAATCATATTTAGTTGTTGAAGAAAATTTATTAAATCTAGATTTGGCAGCGAGCGAAAATAATTTTAAATCTAGAATTTCTTGCATATGGATTATTTATGACCGTCGCTTTTCATAATTCTGACTAGCTTGTTTTATTGATGGTTAATTCAAATATCGAAGGCACTAGTCTATAATTGTTTTTATCTTGTGGTCGTGTCTTGTTTACATTGGCGTTTAATCTATTCATCTGATTTAATCGTTTAGATTCATCAAAGTTGTCCATCATTTAAATCTCTTAAAGCCCGTGATCTACAGGCTTTCTCATCCACTTACCTTAGGGACTACCCCCCTTGACTTGTCTAGGGGAGAGTCTAAAAGTAGTAAGGATCGAGAGAGACAGCCCTTACTCTGAGCGTTATCGCGCTGCCTAGACACTTTGTGCGACAACGATATGTTTAGCATAGCACAACGATGAATTCTTTTTCCTTACAATTTCAATTATTAGTATGCCCTATCAGTTACAATGATATGACCGGTATCAAGCCATAAGGTCTTAATATAACTTGTCAGTTCACAAGCTTGAAGTAAGTATGTTCAGATATTTTAAAATGTTTGCTTCAGATTAATAAATGAATAACTGCTTCAAAGAGTTACCATTTACAACATCTATTGAGACATCACCATTTGCATTTACAAGAATATGGGGACTCTGCGGCCTGCTTGTCCAGCACTTTCGGGATTTTGGTCTTGAGCAAACTTCCTAAGGATAGCATTGAGTTTCACAACCCATTGTACCTATCTCAAAGGCCTTCTCGGCTTCATGTGGCTCGGACTAAGGCCTTTCGGGCTGATTGAGATAGCTCTGTGGTTTTTCAACCAGACCGAGCTGGTCACTGAGGCCCTCAAACAAACCCTTGACCTTCCTTTCTTTTGCAATCAGACTACTTAGGACACTAAGATACTTCTTTGATCTAATTTTGATATCCTTTGATGTAGGGCTTCTTTGATGATGGGCACTCAAATAATGCATAGCATTTTGCTACTACGCACTTCGATCTTTATTTCGATGAAGAGATTATATTGGACAACATCATGAATACAACCATTCCTGAGTTTTGGCTTCCCTGAGATAGTGGATATCGTGACTTAGGCTTTAGATGCTTTGGATTTCCATAGAACAAGGTCTCGCTTACGCCTAGAAGTCTTCTTCTTTGCATATGTACACAAACCTCACAAATTTGTCCTTGATACTTGAAGGAGATCATCCTTCTTTCAATCAAAGATGCTCCTTAAGACTGCTTTTCCACCCATGCTTTGATACCATGTTGATTTTTCAAGGTCTTCTAATCCGATAATTACTTCTTATGATTTCTCATATTAATCCTTGTTGTAATTACATTCATCATAAAGTAATTACACAGAAGATTGGTAGTTTTCGATAGCATCGGAAAGGTGTTCTAGTCTCTATGGTGTCTATGAGGCTAAGGAACACATTTTCTCCAATACCCAAAAAAAGTTTCACAAGAAAAACCTCAATTAGATTAATTAGCCAATTATTAATTATTTTCCTGTCTAACTTAGAAAAATTGGTTAATTAAAACAGATTAATTGAGGAAAACCGATTTTGCTCTAAAGACTTCCAAAAAAGTCATTTGATGGGGTCGTTGGTTTAGAGATTCATCAATGGGTTGCTAGCTCCATACAGAGAACAGATTGAGTTCAATGAGCCTAGATAGTTGGAGGAGGCCATCTGAAAGTTGAAACGTTGTTATGAGCAGTCGAAGCGCAAAGTTGAGCCAAAACATGACTTGAAAAAAAACGAGAAAGCTAAAGGAAAATGGCCACCAAAGCAAGGAAGACCTCAAGATGCAAGTGAGATAGATAATACAGTTCCTTACAAGAGATTCAATACAATTGAGAAGGGACATGGAGAGCAACAGGCTAGAAGTGATGGTAGGGAACCATTGCAGTGTTGGATATGTGGTAAGGATCATCGTAAGAGGGACTCTTCGCGGTATCAGAGTGGTGGTATGTTGAAATTTCTAAGTCTAACACATCATAAATCCCTACTGCGAAATCTAGTTTATTATCTCCTACTTGTTCTTTCCATCAACAAGTTATTTATAAATATAAATATCGAAATAAACACAAATGCAAACTTAACTCATATACAGATCAGCAACTGAAATAACTGAGACAATCACACAAGGGACACCATTATTTTTGGACAATCGTCCCCGGAAAAACCCAATGCGGGAAAACCGATGCAACAAATATGAGGGTTTTATTATTATGCAGTTTTCTAAATACAACTAGGGTACCAGAAATGGCTCACCCTTCAGAGAATTTCCATGGCAGAAGTACCTCTCCTCGAAGACAGATATTCCAGTTGATTAGCAACCAGATGATTGATCCCACAGCAACTTCGACAGTTCCTTAGTTGGACAGCGAAAGTTACTCCAAGCTTCTCTTTAGAACTAAGTCACCCTCTAGGGACTGTGTCACCCTTTACTGCTTTGTGTCTACCTCTCAGCACTCAGTCTGTCCCACGAAAATCACCTAGTGCAGCCTCTTTTGCCCAGTGTCAGCTCTGCAAGCCTTTGTGTCAGCCTCTTGGCCCTCTGTGTCCTCTATGCTGGCCTTCTTAGCCTCTACGTCAATCTCAGTTGCCTTTGCGTCAACTCTGGCTACCTCTGCGTCAGCTCTCCTTGGCCTTGCGTTGCCTCTCCGACACTATCTCTGCCTCTCTGCTATGTATTCTCAGCCTCCTACCGAATTGCCCCTCGCTGCAACAGATCACTGGTTCGATTCTCTCAACAAACCCTGCCCCAGAAAATCAAATTGACTGATCAACTTGGTGTATCTCCAACTGACCCTCAAGCCTCCTCTTATACTTTTGTTGTTGATGATTCAACGATCGAGATTAAGTCCCTTATCAATGGTTAAGATTAGATTTGGCTTGATCCTCGTTATTTAGAACTTTCTCACTCATATTATTTTAATACACATTAATATTTTAATTTTCCTAAGTTTAGACTTAAGGTCTCGTTATAAATATTAATTATTTTAATATCTCCTCATCTGGGTGGAATTTCTCCAAACGATTTATGGGCCTTGGACATCTCATGTGCCTTAGCCTCTCCACCAATTTTCATGGCTAGAGCACATTTGATACTACCAAAATCAACAGACCCTAGATCTACAGTTTTGAAGAGGCGCATACAGTTGATGACGTTGGTCATAGCATTCCTCGGATTTATGTAGTTATGGACAACAGGCAAACGGATCATCAGGGATCGATCATGGAGATCGACGGTAAGCTTTGTGATAATGTTGTTTCTATTTTGATTGATCCTAGATCTAACTATAGTTATATTAATCCTGGCCTGGTGGATAAGTGTGGTTTGATAAAAGAAGTGCATGCA
>APFE031749445.1:58638-130918 GCA_000404065.3 Pinus taeda
AAGTGCATGCAGAATCTTGGTTGGTACAGTTGGCTACAGGTACAAAGAAGCGAGTTCACCATTGGGTAAGAGCTTGTGCATTTGACTTAAATGGTATGCCTATAGCAACACATTTGAATGTATTTCCATTGGGTTCATATAGTATGCTTTTGGGTATGGATTGGCTATACCTTCACAGAACCAAAGTGGATTGCTTCGACAAGGCCATTGAGTGTGTGGATGATGGTGGGGAAAAGAGGACCTTGCAAGGAAAGAAGAAGCCTGCATCAGTGAGGATGGTTACCGCTATGCAGGCTAAGCGTAGTTGCAGAAAAGGTTGTGTGATGTTTGCAGTACACATTTCCAGTGACAAAGGTAAGGAGGTTGAGGGTGCGGATGGATTGCGCAGGTACCCAGTATTGCAGCAGTTTCGAGATGTATTTCCTGAGGACATTTCAGAGTTGCCACCTCATAGGGTGGTAGATTTTTCTACTGAGTTAGTGTCAGGGGTAACTCCAACATCGAAAGCACCTTACAGGATGAGCACACCTGAGTTGGTGGAGTTGAAGTTGTAGCTAAAGGAAATGTTGGACAACGAATACATCAGACCCAGTGTATCACCTTAGGGTGCACTGGTGTTGTTCGTAAAGAAGAAAGATGGTACTCTTAGATTGTGCATTGATTACAAGCAGTTGAACAAAGTAACGATCAAGAACAAATACCTTTTGCTGAGGATTGATGATTTGTTTGGTCAGCTAAAGGAATCAACAGTGTTCTCTAAAATCGAATTGAGATCGGGATACCATCAGGTACGCATCAAGGAAGAGGATATCTTCAAGACTGTGTTCAGCACCAAGTATGGACATTATGAGTTTGTTGTTGTTCCATTTGTCTTAACTAATGCTCCAGCTACATTCATGTGTTTGATGAATAGTGTGTTGCATCCTTATTTGGACTAGTTTTTTATTGTATTCAATGATGACATACTGGTATATCCTAAGAATGAGGAGGAACATGTCGAACATTTAGCCGCAGTGTTGAGATTTCTAAGAGAGCATCAATTGTATGCTAAACTTAGCAAGTGCACCCTCTTATTTCCATTTTTCTTTGCAAATAATGTAATAAAAATTATATTTTTTAAAATGAGGTGGTTGTTATTTTTTGTGTATGGGGGTTTAATGCCAATTTTTTGTTTTTTTGGTGCCCTACGTTTGAATTTTGATGCAATTCCTTAATCCACTACAAATATGCCAAAGCCCTTAGACCCATTTTGGGAGTATGGAGAACCTGATGGTGGTACAAATCGAGCATATTTATCATGCAGATTGTATGGGACCAAGATGACTGGAACTGTTTTTTTGGTGCCCTACGTTTGAATTTTGACGCAATCCCTTAATCCACTACAAATATGCCAAAGCCCTTAGACCCATTTTGGGAGTATGGAGAACCTGATGGTGGTACAAATCGAGCATATCTATGATGCAAATTGTGTGGGACCAAGATGACAGGAAGGGTTACGCGATTGAAATACCATATAGCTAGACTCCCTGGACATGATGTTGGGCTTTGTACGGTTTCTAGTGCGGCACTTATTCAAAAATCTTTGAAGCAATTGATGGAAAAGATAGAAAGAATGAATAGGCAGAAAGAAACAAGGTTGAAAGTGCAGGTAGATATTTCAAGATAACTACTTCTGAGTTTGAGGCTGAGGGTAGTGGGTAGGGCTCCACAGTGTCACCCGTTGATGTTAGTAGGAATGGGAGGTCATCCTCTTTTGTTCCATGAACCAGGCATGGAGCACAACCTTCCATAAAATTAGTTGTTAAAAAAAAGGAGAAGCAAGAAGCAAGTAGAGTTATGGGGAGGTATCTTTTTTGGAGTGACTTACATATCAACATCACGAAAAACAATCCATTTTGGCTACTAACGTGTGATGTTATTCCTATTGTGCAGCCAAGGTACAAAAGTGCTACATATGAGGAGTTACAGGGGCCAATCCTTCAAGCAAAAAAAAAGGCATCAACTCTCGATTGGTGGAGTTGAAGCAACCATGGGAGGTGTCTACATGCATAGTGATGTCTAATGGTTGGACAAATAGGAAGGGAAGGACCCTTATAAATTTCTTGGTACATTGTCCTAAAGGTACCATGCTTATTAAATTAGTGGATGCATCAACACATATAAAAGAAGTAACATTGATAAGTGAGTTGTTGATAGATTCGTCCAAGAGATTGGTGTGCAGAATGTGGTGCAAGTCATAACAAATAATGCAACTAATTATGTGGTTGTCGGCAGAATGCTTATGGAGAGGCACTGCACATTATTCTGGACTCCATGTGCAGCACATTGTATTGATTTGTTGATTAAGGATTTGGGGAAACTCTCCTTCATCACGAAGGTGATTTATATGGCTAGGAGCATCCCCAACTTTATATATAACCATGCTTTTGTTGTTAGCCTCGTGAGGAGATACACTAGAAACAAGGAGTTGTGGTGTCCTGCAATCACAATTTTTTCCACCAACTTTATTACTCTTTAGTCTTTGCTTCGATGCTTGTTTGAGTTGAAGCAAATGTTTGTTTCTGATGAGTGGCTTGATTGTAGATACAGCAAGAGACAGGATGGGCGAGACATGGCAACAATAGTGTACACTGACACATTTTTGCAAGGAGTAGAAGTGTTCTTATTTAGTGTACCTATAATAAAGGTTTTGAGATTGATTGATGGGGAGAAACCCGCAATGTCTTATTTGTAAGAGGCCATGGATAGGGCTAATGAGACCATCCATGATTATTATGCAGACAAGGGCCTTGTTGGGCTTAATAGAAAGATGATGTTATGGGATGTGATTGATAGTCGATGGACAGGGATGCTTCATCAACCCATTCATGCAGTGACACTCTTTCTCAACCCCGCATTTTCATACAAATGCGGCTTTGATTTTGATATCGAGGTGATGGAAGGGCTCCATTTTTGTATTCATAGGATGGTACCTGATCTTGAGCTTCGCAACAAAATCAATCGCAAGATACAGTTTTATTGGGATTGTGTTGGCCTATTTGGCTTTGATGATGCTATTCAAAAAAGGACCCTCCTCGTGCCACGTAAGTGACAAGTCATGACTCATTAGAATTTTCAATTTAGAATTTACTGATTTATAATTCTAGATTTTTTACTTCAATTATGTTTTATTTGAAAGTTTAATTATGTTTTAACTTTTTAATTTTTTTTCTTTATTTTGTTGTAGATATTTGGTGATAAAGCTATGGTGCAAGGGCACCAAATTTGCAAAAATTGGCCATAAGAATCTTGGGTCAGACCTGTAACTCTTCAATGTGTGAGCACAATTAGAGTGTATTTGAGAAAATACATTCAAAGAAGTGCAACAGGTATAACTTTGAGCTTCAGTCTTCAACTGAGCAATTACATTTATTGTGATTTGAATTTATGACCATTAAGTGTCAAGACTCATTAGTTTTTTGACAATCTTACAAGTTGGAGTTCTCATGCCTCAATGATTTAGTGTATGTACTTTACAATCTCTAACTTCGAGTGAAGCAAATAGAGAAACCAATGGATCCAGATGCCATTTCCTTAGACAATATTGATGTATTATCTCAGTGTAGGGTGGAGTCCGAGGTACCCATCATGGAGGAGTCACCTACATGGTTAGAGGAGGAACCATTAGTACAGGGGCAGCGAGAGGAGGACTCAGGGGAGGAGCAACAACAAGAGGATAAGACTGTCAGAACGTTCGGTCAGCACCATCTGCTACAAATATAGGAGAGCACAGCTCCATACCCAACGACCATTATTTGACATTAGGTGCAGGTCAGGGCCTTCCACTGCTACAGGTAGGCCTGGAAAACAACCCATCATGTTTTCACATAAAAGAGCGAGAGGGCACTAATCTCAAAGAGCTAGCTACTGGTTTTATCTGTTTTGCTAGATATAAATCATAATGATGAGATATTTTTATATATGTGATGTTATTTTGTATTGGTTCTCCACATTTGAGTCCTTGATTAGACAATTATCAGGGATCAGCAACCTTTGGTATCTCTTTTGATGTATCATTTTTATTTTACATCCACTACATCATATATATCATATATATCAGTGTTTTCTTTATTTATGTGTTAATGTGTTTATTTCATGTTGTTATTACTTTATATGTTAAAAAATCTGAAAAAATGAATATATTATGCATTTTTTATGTTTGCTGATATTTTCCGATTTTTTGCCGATATTGCCGAAAAGATGTTTTCAGGACCCTCGCCAATATTTTGTCAATACCAATATTATCAACACTGATGAAGAGCAAATCTAGTTACATTAACCAATACAAATGCACCCATCCAAAAAGTGAACAATAGATGTGCACAAGTCTTTTGTATTTAAATTGATGATTTGTTGAAATAGTGCACAATAATAGCATGATTTTCAAAGATAACCAATGTTTTTAATTACCAAACATGTTAAATAAAATTTGATGGTCTACAATATATGCACATTATGGTCCTCCTTCCAAGAAAGTTTCTGTGGAGAGAATAGATTTTCCCTTAGAATTATCTTGTTTATTCTTTCAAAAGAATTAGATGGAGAGCTTGAGACATGTAGATGTGCAGAGTCAAAGTAAAATCCTTCAACAAGAAATGAAATTAACTACTAGTTCATCACTATGGCACAATTCTATCATTGTACAAACCATTTTCAGCACTCAAGCCTGTCATTAATCTGAGCTCGCTGTTTTCTGAAAGTTTTTGCAGTAGGGGACACACATCAACTGTTGGAACAAGCAGTTTTGGAGAGGATTTCTGCACATTCAAATAAACTTTTCATCCACTACCCTAACTAGCAAATATTAAATAAGGTATTGCCAGTGAACAATAAAACAAAACAAAACAAAGGTAAGGTAGAAACCTGAGAACCAAATATTCTTTCACCCCATGATGCAACCTCAACTGTTGCAGCAATATTATGCACCTGCATTAGACATAAAGGGTAAAGTATACTAAACAAAGAGATGCTCTTGATAGGAAGATAAAAATTAAGATGGAACTATATTCCCCATACCTGCCTTTCACACTCACTAACAAACTCAGACAGTTGCTCCTCTTTCTTCTTTCCTCGTTTATCATCATCCTCATCTGAGCTATCAGATGAGTACATCCTTGCTTTTTTCGACTCTCTTTCAACAATTTTAATCTTCTCTTGATAATGGTCATGAAGAAGCTCGTCCAAACCAATGAGAATTGCACTTCTGACAACAAAAAGGATTAGTTTGGTTAAATAATGTGTATGTAACAAGCATATAGACCTTCTACATCTATTGATAAAGATAAACTCAGTTACTTTCTTCAGAAGATCAAGGCTCAAGGAGGGAATATACTCAGCGCTGAAAATATCTCCAATTTCTCCCAATATTTCCAATTTTTTCAGCGTTTTTCAACTTGCCAATTCTTCCTTGTTTTTCAGGTCCAAGTTTATGTTTGCTAATAGTTAACAGCATTTTCTAATTTTCTCCAATAAGATGAGATGAGATAATTTTATTAATGTTTGACGAATGACCACAAAAGTGGGTCAATGGGACTGAAGAATACAACCAGTATGAATACAATGTGGGAATGCAAACACAACTCCTAAAAACTGTTGAAAATAACATAAAGAAAGAAACCTGCAGTAGTACAGCCTCAAAACACGTATATAACTGTGACAAAGGTACAGTGATACAAAATACTAAGTGAATTTGTCCAAGACTAGAAAAGTGGACAACTCAAGAGCTGGTCAAAAGAAGAGACCCTCAGAAACATATTCCTCGAGACAATTTTTGCAATATTAACATATTCCAATTAAAGATATAAATTTTATGTGTCCAATAAGTTTCTTTCAGGACCCTTAGAAACTATGTTGCAGCACACTCCCCCCCCCCGCATTTCAGCTACGTTTTCATTTCAAAACTCAACTGAAATGCTTTTCAGATCGCATGAAACACATTTCACATGTCGGAAATGTATTTCATACAAACTGAAACATGTTTCATCTTCTATACAATGTGTTTCCAATTGAAATTTGTCTGATTTAGCCTTGACTTAATTGTTGGGACGCCCATTTTTCATTTTGTTGCCTAATATGTTGAAGCTTGTCGTAGCTTCGAAAGGTCTTCTACACAGGCTTGGTGTCTTAGCATGTAGGAGATGATTTATTGCCTCTTTAGGTGTTCACTTGATGGAGTAAGTGATTTATGACTTCTATCCCAAGTCTAACATAGCAAAAGTATAATAATTAGAGTTAACTAATTATTGTGGACATTTATGTCAATTTCTAAAGATAAATAATGAAATTATTCAAGTGACTTAGAAATAGTCTCAACCATTGATCTCCTAGGTCTTCTAGAAGGGAGATTAGGGTTAGGTATTTGGGCTTGATGAAGAATATAAATGAAAGCCCGAGGGAGAGATGAAGACACAACAACTAGAGAGAGAGGCAACCACTGCATTTTTGGGAAAGCAATTTTCTCAAAGAGCGAATAAGATTTCTCCAAAACGAGAGGGTCATCTACACCGAGGAGAAAGAGTTAGATCGCAGGTTGATTCAAGAGCATTGCCAGGTGGCCACATTGTTGAAGCAAGATGGAGGTCGAAATGTTGGAGATGCTGATTTACTAGGGACAAATTTCTTGAGGGGAAAAGACTATTTGACTAGAAGGTGCAGAGATGAGTTGTTGGTAATCGGTGGGCGAAATTCTCCATGTTGAATTCCTTCAAAGGCTAATTTCCAATGGGCCAAAATTCGGCCAAATTCTTCTAATGGGGCTAAGTTACAATGTGACAACCCTGGTAAAATACCCCTATTGTAAATATTTTTAAATCAATTTTGTTATAAATAAAAAGGACTGAGAAATTAGGACACAGATCCAGAGCTTTGGGGTAAGAGGTGCTTGGGAAATATCTGAGGAGTCGATTCACATATGGAAGCAAGATCAACTGGTATCATAAAAAAAAAAAAAAATCAATTGGTAATCAAAATGACAGGGCGGCAGGTCATGGTGACCAACATATTCACTGGCAGGAAGGTTGCCATTGGTGGAGGAGGAATGGCAATTGCTTCCATCGGGTAGTTAGAGCGACCAACATGATGGAAGGCAACGTGGGGAAGATTTCAATGGAGAATCATGCCACGTCATGGGAGGAGCCAAAAGGGCAGAGGAAGGAGAATCATGCGACGACGTGGGAGGAGTTGAAAAGGGAGACAAAGCAAAAAGGAGGGAATGTGAAGCAAGAGAGAGCATTCGGCCATGTGGAGCATCAAGAAGCAAAGAGAGCTGATGCAAAACAAAACATGTGAAGTATTAAAGAGAAGAGGCTTCCCCTTGGGAGTTGCTTAAGAGAAGAACATACATCGCTAAAGCGAGGATTACGTTTAGCGCATTGAAGCAAGGTTGAGCAATAAAAGTCAAGATTAATATCCAAGCCAAATAACAGAGGAAGAAAGTCAGTTTAGAGCAAAGAAAGGTGGTCTGGGCACCACTCTGATGCAGGACATAAGTACTCTAGATTCCCTAGTTTTGGTAGAGGCCTTGTTCTTTGGATTCCTCGTGAAGGAATGTCTTGGCACATTCTCTGCTTAGTTGCAGGCTAAGCAATTACTTTGGTGAGCTCTAGATTCCCTATGTAGGGTGGAGTCACTGAAGAGATTCTACATGGATTTTCTCAAAGAGCTCTGAATTCTCAGTTCATGGTGGAGCTTCTGAGGATATTGGCCGAAGGGTGGAGGTGGTATAGCCACTAGATTCCTCGTGTTGTTGAGGGGGGAGGTAGTATAGCCTCTAGACTCCCTGTGTTGTTGAGGGTGGAGTTTGTATAGCCTCTGGATTCCCTATACTAAGTGAAGGGTGGAGGTGGAGCAACCTCCAGATTCCCTGGATAACTGGTGGGTGGAGATAGAATGGTCTTTGGATTCCTTGTTTCAGTTAACAACATTGGTTATTCCCTAAAAGCACTCCTCCTCAAGCTCTGAATCTGGCTCAGGGGTAATAGGCTGCAAGAAAGGATTGCAGTGCAAGCCAATCTAAGGTTGGGTGGAGTCCCAATCTCAGTTGCTAGACTTCTTTTATAAGATAAGTATTCATTTAAGCTCTTGTAAATCTGAATAATATGCATATGTTTATTGTATTAATTAAATGCTTGTGCTAATGATGAGGGGTGTTGATTTCCTATGTGAATGTGAAATGTTGATTTATATGCATTTTATGAGGAATGGTTGGTTCTTGTATTTGCTTTATGAGTGTGAATCTCATGAGTTTCCCCAATCCCGAGCAACATATGTCTCTTTGTGTTAATATGGGCCTGAAATCTACCTAAATAGCTTAGCTTAGGTATAATAGAGATAGCTAAAAATTTGTTATTAACTTGAATCCTACATTAAAATGAATTGAATATCAAGCCCCTATGTATAATTATTAAGAGGAACAAATCCCCTATTCAATACAAGCTCAGGAGAGATAGTGTTATATATGTATATAATTATATATGTGTGTGTGTGTGTGTGTGTGTGGACAGAGTCGAAGACTTGCAAGCTCAAGAGAGATAGTGTTTTATATAAAACACCAGCCCAAGAGGGCAACATTGTCGATGGTATGTTGCAGGCCCATATGGACGTCTATGATTATGGAAGAGCCAAGCCAAGGCCTTAATAAGCTTAGAAGGAGAGCGGTTATATATATTACATGTACGCACAATGTCCAAACCTTGATATGCTCAAGAGAGATGGCAAGATCGACTAAGTGTCCAAGACATCCTAGTATGAATCCTTGTATGGATATATACACATATTCATATATTAAACACACCAAGAGTTGGGTGGAACCTGTCAGATATTTCTCGTCTAATCCATGTCGTTGTTGCTATAAACCACAAGAACTACCGGATGGGCGGACCCTAGGGTTTTGGAACCCCTTGAGTTTTTCCATTACACACATAGTGTTTTGGCCAAGAAGACGAGGGTAGGACAGAAGTGGAATATGGTAAGTGACAGCAACAGCGTCGTTTAGGCCTCAAGGTCAGTGAAACCTTTTAAAGAGTCAAATGAATTTTATAACAAAAAATTATGTTTTGCAAGAGTGGGTCGAAGACCTGGTAGGGCCAAGCCACAGTGACAAACGTTGTCATCCTGACATTTTAAACAAGATGCACAAGAGAATGGACTATGTTTTATGTGCCAAGCGAGGAACGCAGCGTGACGTCACCTCAGGAATTTCCAAAAGGAGGCACAATGCAAAAGTTGCGGGGAAAAAGGGTTGAGGCTTGGATCATCAATGTGACATTGTTGTAAAATGTAACTAGGTTCAGTCTTCATAATGACATGTAATTATGATCTTTGTAAATGATGAAAAGAAGAGAATAAAACTATTTTTGTAAAGCTTGCTTCATGGGTTTCATGAGCAAGAGATTTTATTTATTAGTGGATCCCATCGAGAGCCTTAGGATTTGTCAAAGAGTCAATGTCATGTCAAATGTAATCTAGTAAAATAGCCCTCCAACAACAAGCACACAGTCCTCTTCCTATGTCGACCTACAAAATGAAATAATGGCTCATGTCGGCTTACTCAAGAAGACACACCTATTCGAAGTATCATGTCGGCTTATTAATATGCACCAACAGTTATAAATAGGCACCTCAGCCTATTCCTTTAACATAGAATATCGAACATCCTCCTCTGAAATTTTCAGATGACTGTGGCTGAAGAAGAAGTTCGGATTACCAGTGATACGCATAACCATTTCAGTGGTTTGATGAAGGCTACAGTTCAGTAATTGGTAAGAGAATTGGATCCCTTTGAGTTCCAAGTCACAGTAACAACAGAGGAGTAACAAATTCAAATGTCAAGTTCGGATCAAAGAAGAAGGGATAGCGAAGAAGAGATAAAGGGAAAGTAAAGGGTTGATCTTAGTCAACAGAACTCGGATCTCCCTCTTTGTATTTTGGATGTGCAGTGATACATGAAATAACAATTTGAATGGCAATGTGTTGAAGGGAAATCGGAGGCAACAAGACTAAAGCTCAGATCACAGTGGCAGTAATCGATGACGTGAATATAATCGTTGTATAGATGCTATCTTGCAACACCTCTGTCTTGTTGAAGAAAACGTAACTAGGTTTAGTATATATAAATGTAATTTTGATCTTTGTACTTGTAAAAAAAAGAAATATTATTTTTTAGAATTATAAGAATGAGTTTCTTGCTCATTCCATAGGTCTAGGAAAGTCAAAGAGTCAAAGAGATCTTCCTAAGCATTTATGAAATGTATATGTGTCAACCTAAAGTTAAGAACAACCCTCCAAGACCAACACAATCCTCTTGAAAACAAGCAAGCAAAACAATGAAAAGAACAATCAAGTTGGCCAACAAAATTGACATAAAGAATAGACACGTCGGCTCAAATGAAGTGACACAACAATTCATTAATTCATGTCGTCTTGCATGCATGGACATACACCTATAAATAGGCAGTTGAGGTCACCGCAAAAGAACACAGAAGTATCTCGCATCTCTCTGAAGAAACTCTGATGGCTATAGGTTTGGACTTGGCATATTTTAAGGAGCACTCTCTCGAATAAGCACAGTAGAGATACCATCTCGGACTCAAATGAAATCTCACGAAGAAGTCTCAGTCTCCTCCTTACAAGCCTCGGTGCATTATTGACGCAGTGTACTCCTCAATGAAAAAGAGATGATATGAATTTCGGTGTCATAATAAGTGCAGTCACAAGTATACACCCTCAGTAAGGATCCCTATCAAATTCTATCTCGACCTTCATATATCATAAGCACAGTCACGATTTTAATGATCACTGTCTCAATGTCTCAGAATATACATGGTAAAGAAGATTGATGTGATCTTTGTTGTAATGGAGCAGCCATGAAGCTCATAGCTATGATGAGTCTCTCAATGGAAGTACAGGGATATTCTCAGTGATGTTGCAGTAGTAATGTATGTCTCCATGGTGTAGTGAAGATGATGAGTTCAGCAATATGAATAAGAGGAATGGTGGCTTGGTCTTGAAGTGGCTCAGTTAGTCAAGGGTCATGGTCTTGGTGTTCGTCAATTGGAATCTCTATAAGAAGAATTTTATGCGAGTTTTCCTCTCCAAGAGGGAGAGGTTTTGGCCCTGGCAAAATGCCAACTTATTGTGTTCTTGTCTCTTTGTTATGGTAGCTATTTAATGATTAAAGAAGACACACTAATGATTAACAAGCTAAGCATTAACAGTTATCATGTAAAGAAGAATCTTATTAACTCCATGCCCTAGATTCTTCAACATGTCTCGATGATACATCAAGTGCAGTAAGGTAGTTTTGATGACATGACAGTTCGTTGTCATGAGAAGAGATAATCTCAGTTTATGCTTTGAAGAAGGTCGAAGTGGAAGAGAAGACGAGAAGATGGAAAAAGGACGTGTGTCTTGGTCTTGGAGAGCTACTAGGTCAAGAGTCTTGGTCTTGGTATTCGTCAATTGGAATCTCCATAAGAAGAATTTGTGTGAGTTTTCCTCTCAAAGAGTACTAGGTTTTGGCCCTGGCTTATAGCCTACATGCTATGTCTCTTGTCTATTTATGTTCATGCATTGGTTACTGTTTGATGAAGAAGAACACTAATAATCTAACATGAAGAAGATCCTAATCTAAACAAGTAAAAAGCATTCACAAGCAATCACTAATGGAAGAGAAATCACCTAATGCTAATACCCTAGATTTCTCAACAAACGTCACCCTGGTAGATTGCCAAGGAAGCATATAAGGAATGCTCGGGGTTTTTAAGCCCGAGGTTACATTGCAGTGCAGGCCCTGTATGCCTTATTATCAATACAACATAAAAACTCTCAACAAGCACGCCTTGGGTTGGTCATGTGGTCCCAATCTGGGATGATGTGGCATAGCCACGAAGGCAACCATGGACATGGAATAATGATGTGGACCCTCATGGGGTGGTGAAATGGCAATGACATGTCGCCACGTGGCAAACCATGATGACATGGTAAGAGGTTATTGGTCGAACTTTAGATGGCCCTCACTTTTGATCTGGGAGTCAGATTTAGGTAAAATTTATATTGTTGGAAAGATCTCGACGAGATGAACTCCAGGGCATTATTCATTTTGGTTTTGAAGAGCCTGAAAATGACGAAATATTTAGACCCCATCTCCATAACAAGATAATGGAGGTCGGGTGACGAGTCAATCACAGTAATTGCCCTCTTCTACACTTAGTGTGGTCTATGGGCGAGAAGGAGGTACGTACATACAAGTTCCAGTGAATGCATATTTCCTTGTAATTTCTCTGTGGGTCGAAACCCTAATTTTCCTAAAATTAATTAATGAAGGAGAATTGTTGTGATTATTTCTGTTGTAATGTGTGATTGAATTCTCTCATTTTATTTCCATTGCATATACAAATTTGTAGAAGTTAAAATAATAGTGATTTTAATTTTCAACAATTCAGAATTTGGGAATAAATAATTGTTGCAAGAATTAAAGAGACTTCTAGAAACCTCTCACACCAGAATTTTTTCTTGAAAAGGGGTTTCACTCTCAGTTTGCACCAAAATGTTGTTAATTAATGGTATTGTTATATTCTTAAAGCAAAAGAACATTTACTTAAATTTTTAACATTAACATTGATTGCTTCAGGCTGTTTGAGAGTGTTTCCAACCTCGTCAATCTTATGGAGAAAGTAGAATTTTATATCCTATTCAAAATTCAACAAACTTAATAGTTTTCACAATTTCAGAATTATTTCATTAGATTCTATGATGTATGAAGGTATGGTATTGGTAGTTAATCAAGACTTAGGACACTTACACTATTTTCTCGGTCTTCAAGTCTTGCAATCCAAGGAGGGTATTTCCCTTTCCCAGTCCAAGTATGCTTGTGATATTCTTCGTCATTTTCACATGGAAGATTGTAACCCAGCTCCTTCTCCCTTTCAGTCTGGAGTCAAACTTTCAGTCTCTTGTACTTCTCCTGAAGTTGACGCTACCTTATACCGTCAACTTGTAGGAAAACTCTTGTATTTAACCCATACTCGTCCTGACCTTTCCTTTGTTGTTGGCCTTGTTGCTCGTTTTATGCAAAACCCCCGTGAAAGTCATTGGAAAGCAGCTAAAAGAATACTTCGTTATGTTCGAGGTACAATACAGTTTGGAATTCATTACAGTTGAAGCATCTCCTCTATTGGTTGGTTTCACTGATTCCGATTGGGCTGGTGACCTTGATGATCGGAAGTCTACTGCTGTTTATGTGTTCACTCTTGGTTCAGGACCTATTACATGGGCTTGCAAGAAACAGGCTGCCATTTCTCTTTCTTCAGTAGAAGCAGAGTATCATGGTGCCGTAGAGGCTAGTAAGGAAGCCTTGTGGCTTCGTCAGATCCTATCAGAGTTTGGTTTTCAGCAGCAGCATCCGACTACACTTTGGTGTGATAATAAAAGTGCCATTCAGCTTTGCAAAGATCCAGTTCAGCATCAGCGCAGCAAACACATTGAACTTCACATGCACTTCATCAGAAAGCTCATTAATGACCATGTTCTTGAAGTGCAATATTGTTCAACAGATGATCAGGTTGCAGACATCTTCACAAAGGCTCTCACAGAGGCGAAGTTCACTAAACTTCGATATATGCTTGGAGTTCCGGAAGTTGTCACTAAGGGGGGATAGGCTCTAGTGCCTCCTTCCTTCTCCTATTGTGTCATATTTGTTAATCCTTCAATCCTATCCCAAGTTGTTCTTAAGGGGGGATGTTAGGATATTCCGACACATAGGAATAGTTAAGTATAACTTGGTCTAGTATAGAGTTAGGTAAAGTGTGTTTCTTTACTATGTACAATTGTAACTTACAATCCGACGGTCACGATATGTAGTGATCCGACGGTTCATCTCTCCTCGGTATTACCGACACTTGATCCGTGGCTTGACACCCGATTGGTCCATGAATTCTATTTAAAGCGCATGGAGGGTCATTTGTAGGTTAACCGTGCATGAGAGAAGCTTATGTAAATTTTCATTCTTTTATTAATAAATTGCCTGTAGTAGCCACGTTGGCGCAGGCCGTGGACTGTTTCCCTCTCTGAGGGTTTTAACCACGTCAAAATACTGGTGTATTGATCTGTGATCTGTTTGTGAGCGGTGTCCTTCTGGTGTTCTGTCTGAGGAACTTACCCTGTAAATTCCTACATCTTGATGTTAGTGATATTGCTTTTTGGACTCCTCTGTCATAGCCTTTACAAAAACATACCCTTCACTCAAACCAAAATCATTGATCGGGCATGCTAGGCTTTTCGTAGCATATTTTATAGCTTGGATCAGGTAGTTTCATCAAAACTGGGTAGTGTTGATTGATGTCCTTAGAGAATTGAGGTAGAGACAAAGGGTGATACTAATGATGAGGAAACCAATATAAGTGAAGGTGGAACATTGCGTGTCATTTACGTTTGTCATTTAAATGTTCTTGTTCATCTATTCATAATGATTTCTTTCCAAGTTTCAATATAATGTGCATGTTTCCCCATTTCCAAGGGGTCACGATTCCAGTGCATTTCCATTTTTGAAGTGTACCAATTTCCCCATATCATGCAACTTAGCCCAAAAACATATTCCACAAGACATTATTTGCAACATTGATATATTCCAATTAAAGATATACTAAAAAATAGAAGCATGCCACTTTCTTCAAATAATTAAACCCTCTGCATGAACTCAAGGATATCTCGTTTGTTTGGAAACACTAAACACTATAACGATAGTTCGGAAACACCATGGAAAAAAAATGTTGAAGAAACAATGGAGGAGTAATCTATCAAAAAGAAGAACAAAAAAACAAAAACAATAAATTTCAAAAGAGCCTACAAGTAAGCAAATATTCAAATAAACACTACACATGACAACGCAAGCAACTATTCAAATAAGCACTACACTAGACAAACCTTATGAGAACTAAAGAAGAAACAATGAAAATCCACTCAACTTATTATTGCTTCCTAAATCTTAGATGATGTTATTTAGTATTAGTCAAGGATGACTTAGAGAGTATTCCTATATATTGGATCTCAATTGCACACATTCCAAAAGGAACTTTAACAAAATCAGAAAAGAGTGCTTTAGTTTTCTTTGGACAGGCATGAGGGAGAAGAAAGGAATACCTTCACTAAAATGGACTAAAATAGCAAATCTTAAGGAAGCAGGTGGCTGGGGCTTTACGAAAAATGACATTTTCAGCGTGGCACTAGCAGCAAAAAGCTTGCAGAGGCTAGTCTACAATGATCATCTTTGGGAGAAGGTAATGAAATCAAAATACTTGAGAAGAATTTCCATGGAAGATTAATTTCCAAGGAGCATTTATAGTTTGGAAAGCATTGATGAAGGCTTTCCCACTAATTTGAAAGTGGGCAGCCTTGAAGATAGGGAGAGAGAACAAAGTGTGAATAACGGAAGACCCTTGGATTGGATGTAAAGCCAAGTAAAGATTATCTGAAGCCTTTTCAGACCTTCAACACGTGAGGATTTTCTCACTGGAAGATGCAGCATTGAATCATGGAAGAACTGTACGGTCTCAGGGCCAGTAACAGACAGAGGATTTGGATCTGCCGAGAGTTATTGGTGAGGAGAGAAACAATCTGTAAAAGTTTTAAAATCCAGTGACATGACTGAATGATCAAGAAGATTTAATCAAGTGGTCTAGGAACTAGGGTTCTGGAGAATATACTGCCAAACTGAGTTATTCAGCTAACATGGAAGAAGGTCAGTTAGAAGAAAGAATCTAGTGATGGCGGATAGTTTGGAAGTTAGCAAGCCCTCTAAAGGCTTATATTTTCTGTGGCTAGCTTTAGATAACAAAGTTTTATCTTGGATAATTGCCAAAAGAAATATGCAGAACACTGGGAGATGTATCCTGTGCATGAGCTGCAAGGAAACAGTCATCATTTGTCTGTTCATTGTTCCTTTTCTAGAGCTGTTTGTAAATTCTGCAGATTCCAAATGGAAAGAATAAATCGGAACAGAGGACTCTAGTGGATAGTTGACAAATCTGAAAAAGGTTTTTAGGGCTTTACCTTGCTTTATGGTCTTGGGTTTATGGTTATCTAGAAACAAAATGATTTTTCCAGGCTTAAAGTTGACTCCAGCTCAGGTTGCTCGCAAAATCAGATGTGCATGTGAAGGTAGCTGGGTTCCTTAAAAGTTAAAACAAATTGCTAGAACTCTAAAGGAGCATATTATTGACTTTGGAGAGGCTTAGATCTTCTTTGACAGAGCCTGCCAGGGAGCTCCAGGGAAGTGTGGGGCTGGATTTATCCATTATCTCAATCAATCTCACTACTTCCATCTGAAGTCAACAGTTGGGCAGGCACAAATAACACAGCAAAGTTTTATGCAATGTGGCTCCTTTTGAAGATAGCAATAGAAAAAAGGTTATTAAAGTTAGAAGTCTTTGGAGATTCTAAATGAATGGTGGATTGGGCTAACAATCAGTGCAGAATTCTTGATTCTATCATGAATCAATTTTCTGGAGGTAAAGGGGAATCTTCAAGAAATTTCCTTTACTTGTGTTTATAGAGAGATCAATACATTAGCAGATCAGCTGTCTAAAGACGCCCTTATTTGCAGGAGGGGCTTCCTATCTGAACAGAACTTCAGAGGATGAACCCAAATTTCAGCTTCTGAAAGGACATTTTTTAATGCAGAGGGGCTTTATTTTGTTTTTGTTTACTAATGCTTTCTATGATATCTATAACGGAGCATGAGGACTGAAAGTAGGTTGAAATGTTCCTTTCTGAAAGGATGCCTCAGAAGAACCTATGAAGAAAGTCATTTATAGCAAAAGGAGTGATGTTGACTCAGCAGAATTATAGTCTCAAAACTCTTTAGTTTTTTCAGCCTGTAAAGACAATCTGTTGTATATTATGTTTTTGTACTTGAAATATCGAATATAAAGATATTTTCATTAAAAAATTAATATTAAAAAAATAAATAAATAAATAAAAAGTCTTAGAGATGATGTTTCAATGATATGTAAAGGTAAACTTTTAATAAATTCAAAAGGACATCCATGTACAAAAAGGCAGAAAGGTGAAATTTTACTAATAATCTGAAGAAGAAAAAAACAAATCACAGGGCAATTAATAAGTTTTAAATTTAGATGAATAAACAGCTACCACTGACTCGCTTGACTCTACAATGGCAGAATTGGCCATTAATAAGGAAATTACTGCTAAGAAGAAATGATTATGGAATTCTCAAGCACAGACATATACAATCTCAAGTAATGTTGGGGGTTCTATATAGTTTGCAAAGTAAACAATGAATTGCATAGGAAAATGAAGAAGATAACATCATAAACATTAAGGCCCCTTAGTTATTGTACATATTGGTTTCCAGTGTGTTACTAAACATATAAATTTATTGCTATCTAATTTCCATGCCTCTACATTGAATGTTTGGAGTAGGAGTGTTGAAACACTACCTAAAGACTTCTTGTAACCATGTCACTGCAGGCAACAGCCCAGATATGTGTCCTAAGTGACTTGAGGATGAGACCGGGTGCAGCTCTTGAGTCTTAGGTAATATGACGGAAGAAATACCCCTCACCTACATATCTTTAACAAAAAATGATAATATTGTAAATTGTAAAAGCTTATAGCTAATCCAGAAAATAGAAGTAAAGAGGGCAGGACAGTAAAAATTCTAAGGTTGCCAGCTCTGCTCGGTGGTTCTTTTTGGAAATTGCCAATGCAAGTGTCACGACAAGTTGGATATTGTATATAACAAGATTATGTACAATTGCAATAAAAATCCTTATACCTTTCAACCAAAAAAAAAGGAAATATAGCATTTAGGAAGTTTCCTATAAATGGCATCGAAGCACAAGTATTGGAAGAGTATCTACTTCCTCAAATCATTGATTCAGCTCCAATTGTTAGTTTTTGTTGCATCAGATGTGTTCTAGCCATGAATTTGGTGGATAGGCTAGAATACATAAGATCTCCAAGATCTAGAAATCGTTTCTGCAAATTATGCCTAGAAATGACTTAATTAAATTATTAACCTATTAGAAGAAGAAGTCGATGGGCACTTGGAGAAGATACACCAGCAGTTTGATTTCCTTGGCAGATCAATTTCCAGAGGGCAGCAGCAGTTGTCAAAAAGCCAGAGATCGAAGCAGAGTCAATGAGGGGTAGGGACAGTGATTTGGAGGAGGTTTTCCAGATCCGGAGAGGCAGTGGCAAGAGGCTGAGTTATTCCCAGTGACGCAGCACAGAGGACTACGCAGTTGCTTCAGAAGAGCATTTCGATTTGGCTGCAGGAAAAATCTTTTTTAGTTCTAGAGGCCGAGCAGAGGTTCCAAAGTGCCAAAGAAGCGATTTCCCCAGTAGAGACAGGCAAAATGACTTCATCAGAGGAAGTTCTAGGCTAGACATCATAGGGAGTGCAAGCACTGCGTAAAGGCTAGCATAAGGGTTATAGGAGGATGAGTTTCTGAAAGAAAGTTGTGCTGGGCTTGCTTGTGGAAGAAGGGTAATTCCCTTAAATAATTTTGGCCAGATTTTCTTGTTGTTTGGATTGTCAGTTGGGCATCCATAGATTGTACTCAGATTTCACTGTTGCTTAATAATAAAATCCTCAGTTGTTGCACCGGTTTTCCCACATTGGGTTTTTCCAGGGACATTTGTCAAAAAATAGCGATGTCATTTTTTCTGTGCGCTAGTATTTTCTCAATTTCCAGCGCTATTATTTCCGCAGTTTTATTTGTGAAGATTGCAGTGTGATTTATTTGATATTTGTCGTAGCAGATAAATTGTTAAAAGTTAAAACAATTACCAATTAGAAAAACAAATTCTAGTTGTTGCAATAGGATTTCAGATTTGAAATTTTCACACCAATTACTATACTTGAGCTTCATTTGCTAATGTTACAAGATGGTATAACAGTTTCAATTCTAGAGTGGAAGGATGCTCTTCCTCAGTTTGTAGATCCATCTATGGGTTATATTTTTCAGCTTCAACTCATAGAGTACCATAAGGACATGGCAGTTCCAGATCTGGAATGGTAGTACCTTCATCAATCTATTGAGTCAGATAATGGTTTTGAGCATAGGATTCAACTTCTAGTGATCCCAAAAGTTGTGGCAATCCACATTCCAGAGTGATATCCCAAAATCTGTGGCAATGCACCCCAAAAAGTGGGGATATCAATTTCCATAGATCACTCAATAAACCCAAGTCTTGTTTTTCGACTACTCCTTATACTCTGAATGGCATGGCAATCTGTCTTCCAGAATGAGTGTATCCTCTTCCTCTATAAAATCAACTAAGAACATGGTACTCAAGCTTCTTATCCCAATGATAATGGAATGACATGGTAGCCCAAGTTATACAGTAAAAGCATCCTTCTTCAAGATTCATTTAATCGACTTTGGGTCTTGTACTCACGCTTCAACATCCAAGTGTTTTAGAGTGACGAAACAATCTAAGTTCGAAAAAGGATTATCCTCCTATTTGTTGGCCAAGTTAATTTGATGCAGTGTTATCAACTTATAAAGATAGATTAGATTTGAACCATAACTGGCCATTGTGGACCCTTCAACCTCCGAACTAGTGGCTAAACCAAATAGAGAAGCCAATTCAATAGTGAACTCGCCAATTCAAATGCTAAACCAATCCATTCAATAATGAACCAATTGATTCAGACCAATTCCCATTGTGAACTATTTTGTGAAACTGTTTCCACAAAACCTAACACCTTAGTGCATAAGCCTCACTAAGCACTCTAGATTAAGGGCAACAATAGGATCCACTGTCACGTTACCAATTGCTCTCTTGTTGTTCTGTAGTCGGATATTATCCCCACAAGGGAAGCTTCCCAATGGATCTTGAAGATTAGATAACCCAAGTACTCCTAGGCCAAATGCCCTCCGAAGATTCCATTAAATAAAACACCCAAGGATAATGTTCAATAAAGTAGGGCTTCGTGTGAGATTGAGATGTAATTCCAAGGTAACAAGTTCAAAGGAACCTATGGCTAAATCTAGAGGGCTTAATTAGTCCTAAAGAGGCTCAAATAGGTTCCCAAATACATACTATAAAATCATAACTTCTTGTTATAAATTAGGGTTTCAAAGCAGCACAATTTACAGCATGCAAAATTTATGATAGCAATACCAAAATAGCATAAAATTAATGATAAGCAAGAAATAAACAAAGCCTATTTAATGAGTAAACTAGGAAATATGTTGCATCAAATTTTCAATGGCTTAAAACAAGTAAAACAGGTATAAATCCCTAGACATCAGCCCTAAAAGTAGTTGAAAATGCATAAAAAATTATATTTTTGCTTTTTCAATTTAGTATATGCAAAGTCCAACTCTAGGACCATGATGTCCAAGGTGTTTTTATGCTATTTAATGCATATTTTGTTGTAAGATAACCCTAATTTACCCTAGAAAACATTAAAAAATAAAAAATAAAAAATAAAAAAAGGTTTTAAACTTTATAGAATTGACACACTAATGGACTAGTGTCTTTGCCCAATCATGGGCTAATGGAGTCAAAGGGAAAGGTCTATGGAAGAAGACCAATTAGAATGAGTTATGAGAGAGCAAATGCAAAAAAGAGACTTCTCTGCATCAAAACCCTAGCGACTTTCAATCAATTGGAGATAGAAAGACAAGGAAACTATACCGAAGTTCCTTGATTGAAACTAGATGATAAATTTGTAATAGGAGATGTTAAAGCCATAAAAGATTCAACATATATGGGGAAAATTTCAGTGAAACCTTCATTCTACAACAATTACAAAATGGAAGAAGATACTTACAATAAATTTGCACAAAATCACCATAGAATCACAACTATCTTCCAAGTGAAAATTCCTTCCAATCACAATATCCTCCCCAAAACAATTCGCTACATAAATGCTCCATTGCATCCAAGAGAATTAAAAAAAAAATTACTACTAGTGTGCACCCTCTAATGAATGAGTGAGAGTGTTACAATGAATTCTCTCCAAATTGACTTCCCTCTATTAATAGGAGGGAAACCAAGTCAATTTAGGAGTATAATTGACTAAAATATCTAAAGAAATAATAAAATATGTGATTACAAGTTAAGCAGGTCACAAGTTGACCTCAGAGATAGTTATATCAATGATGAAACATAATAATAAGCCTCTTTTTAACCCACACATGTGAGTAAAAAGACCTCCACGGGTGACATCATACTCTAAAAGTGGATGCCTCCATCAAAATATGCCATGGATGGGTCCAAAGGTGCTCCTAATCAATAACCCATCTCCTTATCAACAAGGTGTCCGATCATCAAGCAAAACCCTCCTCATCAATACATTATCATCAATCAAGCCCACATCATCACTCCAAGCCACATGAAGGGGATGTCACAAGGCTATGACATCATGTCATCACCTACAAGAGTGCACAATCCCCTCCAACGAGATCTCAAGTCATCATCATCATCAAATCAGCTCAAAAACAAGGTAACATCCATCAAGAAGGTACAATGCCAAACTAGGGGAGTCATGTCATTTCTAGGGTACATCCAACTCTCTCCTTGATGTCCTGGTTGAATTGCACGGCATCACAAGCTCTAGAGGTAAAGGAGAAAGCCATCGTCAATGTTGGGTACATACCAAGGTAAACACTCCTCAAAAGGTGGTCAACATCTTGGCTCTGGTGTCTAGAATAGTCATCAAATGGGGTTGGGCATCTTCTCTGAAGTGCTAGGGAAGCCTCATATAATCCCTCAAGAGATGGCAATTATACCTGGGAATAAGCATCTAAATTAGACCCTCAAAATCAAGTGACATTATCATCATAGGTAAAAATAACCATAAGAATGTCATCGTGGGCCATATCTAATGCAAAAGGCATCAAAGTACTTCACACAAGCATCATTTTCAAATGTTTTTCTAGCTTATGATTTGTAAACAAGTTACCATGCTTAGATATGGGAGGGTTATCAAGAGGCTCTATTAAGTGCTTATGACCTTAAGGGGAGGAACAACTCGTTGGCTGACCCATCAATCGACGAAGGCAAGTGGTTAGCAATATGGTAGGTGTTTACATTATGGAGGATATCACAGTATTTGTACCACCTATGAAATTCCATCATCCATAAGTGCTATAACGCAAAGAAGGAGCAATCATGGGATTTGTTGCCTCAAAATCTAGCAAGCCTTGTGAGGAGACTTGCAAGGCAAGGGCCATACCTTGTTGCAATAATGAGGTGGATTGCCACTATCACCTCAACAATCTTCCATGTGCTCTTTAGTGGAATTTCGCCACAAGGGACGCTTCCTAGTGATCACGTAAGAGGACATTCTAGGTTATAGGATTCAAGGTTATGTAAACATAGGCTAGGTGGAGATACTTCAATGATGGACAAAAACTCAAGACTCTTTAATAAGGAATAGCATATTATGCATCAAGACTAGTGAAGACTTATATGACCTAGAGTTTCTTGATATGTAGCAACGAAGCAATATCTAGGCACATGAGTCAAAGAAAGGGTTTACTAAAAGATAAGATAAACAAAATAACAAAGGAAACCCTCCAATTAAGCTTCCAGTTGAAGCCCTACTAGGGTTAGGGTTTCCAGGGCACAAAAAATATCTGGAAAGGGATGACATCAAGCCTCCAAGGGGAAGTTTTACCATGTAAAAGACTATATTTTGAGTTTAAAATATCACCAACACAAAAAATTGGTTTCATTACCACTAACACTCATCCACAAGTGCCCTAAATCAATTAGACCCTAGTTAAATGCCCTAGTGGCTTGCCTTTAAAGGCTTAGAAAATAGAAAAGAAGAAAATGTTTAGTTTTTCAAATTTTTGATCCACACAAAGTTTTTTAGTGCCTAATCCTACTTGGGTGGTGGAATCTTTAGGGAAATTTCAAGAGATAAAGGAAAAATGCTTGAAGTAAGGGGGGGAAGCTCTTGTTTCCATTTAAACAAACCCTAACTATCTTTTTTGTGAGGGGAGAGCTTAAATAGGAAAAGCACAATAGAAGGTCACATATGGATTTCAAGGAGTAGATATTCAACACGCAAAAATTAAACCAAATTTTCCATAATTAATTTGCATTTATATAGGAAACATAGAAAAACCCTAGCAATAATTAATTAAATGTAAAACTTACAAACAAAAAAATCTGCAATAAACTTACAATTCTTCCATGATAAAGCCTTCTTTCAATCCCAAAAGGACATCTCCAAGACATAAGCCAATCTCAAATAGTAAGAGCACCATAAAAATCACATCTCCACAAGTAGTGAGTTACAAAAAGGCTAAGTCGAGCTTTCAAGAAGAGGCCAAAATCCAAGTGCGGTGATGAAAAATAATAAGAGAGTGATCCTCAATATATATGAGGTCTATCACTCACTAATATTAACCTAAAAGCCCTATGACAAGTTCAGTTTTGAGTATGAATCAAGATAGTGGGCTACAAGCTAACCCAATAGCTCATAATAACAAAAATATGCCACAAAAGCATACACACATAGGTCAAAACTATCCATAAGTATGATGTCATGCCCTTTTTGGCCAATAAATGTTGTGCAAGAGCATGAAATGGGCTAAGAGGATGTTCCATCATTATAATCAACTCCATCCTTGAGGGAAAACCTTCAAGAAGTGCCCCAAAATGCCTCTAAGTGTCAAAACCACGCTCTAGGTGCCTTATGTCACCTTCAAAGGGGTTGGAAGTATGACATGGCACAATCTCTCTCCAATGTTGGGGCCCCAAGTGGTAGTATAAGCCCTCCCTTCTCATCTCAGGGATGACCATGATCATCCAAACTCCAGATTAAGTCATGCCCATCAAACAACATTAAGGCCAACCTCGAGCACGCTAGGTTCATTGGGTATATCATCAAGAATCTCCAACGCCAAGCAAGAGGAGCTTAGTATTTTGACATCTTGGGGTGCTCTGAGGTGTCAATAATCTGTTGGCATCATCAGAGTGCCCAAAGACCTACTTTGGAGGTGCAACATTGCATCTGCAAGGTCATCACTACTCTCTGGAAGTGGGGTACAACTTGGGAATGATGTGTAGTGAGTTATGAAATCTGCTCTCAAGGCCTCTAGCACTTTGTGAAGGAAGACCTAGAAAAGCCATCTCAAACTCAAGTGAAAGTTACTAATCATTAGAGACAATGACCATAGATGCATCATAGTGGACCATACTTAAGTGTTAAGGGCATAATAATACTTCAAACTGGGATCACCTTCAAATATCTAACTAGTCCAAATCTCGTAAAAATGTTCCCTATTAATGTTAAGGATGGCTAGATGGTCAACCCTATTAGGTGCTTCCAACCCCTAAGGGGAGATGACATGTCCTAAGTCAACCCTTCAATTCATAGGTGTTTATGATAATGTGAGAATGGAGGGGAAATGCTTCATGGCTAGGTGCCATGGTCATGGGACCAATGTTATCAGAACCGAACCAGCGATCGAACCAAAAAACCTTGTGGACCAAGAACAGGTCGGAACTAGACCAAAACTGGTAAAAACACTGGACCAAAAAAACAATTGACCAAAAACACATAAAATATTCAAATTTTAAAGAAAAACATATATATATAATTCAAACCATTTATACACAAATAAGCAAAAGCTTTCATTTATGGAGCATGTAAGGGTGCACATAACCAAAATAGCATCTATGAACCGAAAATACATCAACAAATAAGCTCTAGATGGCCTCTAGCATCCAAAAAAAATCATGCTACAACGAATACCTACATATCATCAAAATCATTACCTATATTGGTATCTTCGTCATCAATATAACTCTCTAAACATTAAAATAGGATAGAAAAAATGTAGCATGTCAAGTCAAGATTCGGTTTGAGTGATGTGTACATTTTTAGTAGAGTCGTGGTAGAGGAGTTCGACACCCAATGCCACCAACATCAAAGCACAGAAAGGGCCTAGTGTTCTTTATTAAATACTAGTTCCATACCATCATACATGACAAAATCCAATGGAAAAGTTGCAATCCTCCCAATCCTGAAATCCTAAAAAACTATTAAGTATGTTGGATTTTGAGTGAAATCTAAAATTATACTTTCTCTATTAACAATCCAATAAGGTTGGTGTGAAATTTAATTATATTGTTGCAACTATTGGTTATTATTTTTCTACCTTGTCATATTATTTGTTAATTGCAAAATGCTTGCGGCAAATATTGAATGAAATACAATTGCAACTTCATTAAAAATAAATGACCATAGGAACTGAGAAAATTATGCACACACACATATAATGAACACCAATGTTTTCAGACAAATGTCCCTAGAAAAACCCGAAAGGGAAAACCAGTTCAGCAAATGGGGTTTTCTTATTAATTCTTCAACAAAAATATTACAATTACATGTCTGACACTAGCAAAGCTCTGGAAAAATTATTTCTTCACTTTTGCAAGACTCCTTAGACCTCCTAGAAGCTGTTTGACCCACCAAAATCAATTTGGCCTCCCTCTAAAGTTGATTTCGGCTCACACGTGCAGCCTAGCAGAGAAACTCGACCCTCCTGGAAACTCACACCAGCTGGGAAAATAATCACAGCCTCCACTGGAAATTCTCTATTTCTCCTAGCAAATGAATCCTCCTGTGCAAATTGACCTCTCCTATGCAAATTTTCTTGCTCCAGAATTTCTCCTCAATGAGCAATTTTCGTTGCCTATCTGGATAATTCGCACCCCCTGCTAGAGCAACTCGCACTATTGGAAAATCGGCCTCTTACTGTAGAAAAATCGATCTCCAAATCTCCCTGAAAATCTCTATGAAGAATCTCCCCAACAATCTATGTTGAAACCCTTGCTACTGATGTCCCTGAATTGCCTTTGCACCCTTGCTCTCATTGCAAATTTGTCTCTGTGTGTTCTCCAAATGCCCATCAATTTCCTCTTATAATCTCTCGTTGACGAATCAATGGCCATGATCTAATCATAATCAATGGTTAAGATCATCTTGACCCCTTCCTCATGAATTTTCCAGAAGTCTCTAGAGGAAAATAAATTTACCCCAATTAATATTGATTAATTAAGCTATTTCCGTAAGTTATACTTAGGAAAATTAATTAACTACTTAATTAAATCTAAATAGAGCCTTTTCTCGCGAAACCAATTCTGGGTATTGGAGAAAATGTGTTTTCTAGCCTCATAGACACAATTTGAGACTAGAACACTTGTACGAGCTACATCAACTAACAGTTGGAACCACTCTCAAACATCCCGAGTCATTTCATGGTAATGCTACAAATTTAAGTAAATGAAAGATAAAGAAGAATGTCACTTTACTTCAAGAATATAACATTACGATGAATTGCATAGCAATACTAGGGTCATAGGCTTGAATATTAGGCTGGCCCAAGGGAGAATTAGAAGTGGGCCAACCAAATGAAAAAATCAAAAAAATAAAAAGGCAATTTTTTTATGCTGGCCTACGCAAGTATAGAACGCGCAGAATCGATCCCGAAGCGACCGGTTCGGTGAAATAGGTTGGTTCGGTACCAAACCAACCTATTCCAGTTCCAAAGCCCTAACTGAACCAGTTTTGGGTCCAAACCAGTCGACTCGACCAAGTTCGACATTTCTGATCCAGTTCTAATAACACTGCATGGGACCAACTAATGGAGGTACATCATCTTAAGTGTATAGATGTACGGAGGAAGTAATTGTGGAGGCATGAATTACCCATTTCCTCTACCTACTTTTTCCACCCCTCTGGTGCACCTCTTACTTCTTTAATGCTTTGATAGGGAGCAAAGCTCAAGTGTGCATGCTTCCTTTTAATGATATAGCATTGACTTACCCCTTAATGATGAGTCAATTTCTCGCTCATCAAGGTTGGGGCATAAAACAGTTCCCTTATTTTGTAATGGAGCATCTAGTACTCAGGAACTGAGTGATGGCTAATGAGGGGGGTAGAGCTCATGCTAAGCTTTTTCCTGCATGTTGATAAATGTTCTGACCACCATTTGCATTTTTACCTTTTCTTTTCTTTCACTATCGCCATCTTATGCTTTTACCTTTCTTGTAGTTGCATCAACCTCCAAGGCAAAGTTTCCAGCCCAAACTCAAGAATGAGGATATGAGGGTGTCAATCCTAATGAACTAATGATAGTGAACCCGAAGGATGGACATGAAATCAAGGGAATGGTGAAAAGTGGCAAGTATAGAAAAGCCATGGACACACTACTTCAATCTAAGTTTCCCACATAGTGCCCCTCCTATAACCCCAGGGTCTTAGAGGAGGTTGCACTAGACTAGGGTCAAAAACTAACCTCCCTAGTAAGGTGAGAGAACAAGTTTACAGTCAAGATTGGTCAATCATTGAGATCGCCCCTTAATCTATGTTATAATGCCCAAAACATTAAGTAAAGGCACATGATTGCAAAATAGTTAAAGTATTTATCAAATGGTGAGCCACCTTTCTTCAAGAGGAATATCATGTTGAGATTTCTAAGTGTGTAACCCGTTAGAAATTTTTCTACACTATCTGGTTTATTTCTCCTACTTGTCAATTATTGAACAAGTTATTTAACCATATAAATACAGAAATTAACACAACGCAGTCTCAACCAACTACAGATCAACAACTGAAAGAAATAGACAAACACACAAGGGACACTGTTATTTTTGGACAATCGTCCCCGAAAAAACCCAACTTGGAAAAATTGGTGCAGTAGTTTTGAGGGTTTTATTATTACACAGCTTTTTTGAGTACCACTGGGTGCCAAACTGGCTCACCCTGCAAAGAAAATAATCCGGTAGTAATACCTCTCTTCGGAAGCAGATATTCTAAAAGCGCTCCACGAAACCGTCTCCAGCGCCTCTCTGAGGCACTGCGTCAGCCCTCCTGGCCTCTACGTCAACCCTCTAAGGCTCTATGCAGCCTCTCGGGCCCTCTACATCACTCACGCAGGCCCTCTGGCCCTTTAAGCAGTCATTGTTGGCCTCTGTGTGGCTTCCTTTGGCTTTGCATCTGCCTCTCTGCCTCTGCGTTGGTCTTCTGACACTATCTCTGCCTCTCTGTTATGCACTCATTGCCCCTTGCTGCAACTCTAATCACTAGTTCGATTTCTCTTAGCAAACCCCGCTCTAGAAAATCGAACTAACTGATCACTTTGGTGTGTCTCCAACTAACCCTCAAGCCTCTTATACTTTTTTTGTTGAGTCTTCAACGACTGAGATTACATCTCTAATCAACGGCTAAGATTAGATTTGGCTTGATCAATGTCATTTAGAACCTTCTAACCCAGTTTTATATTAATACGCATTAATATTTTTATTTTCCTAAGTTTAGACTTAGGAACCCATTAAAAACATTAATTATTTTAATATCTCCTTCACTGGATAGAATTTCTCCAAACCATTTTTGGGCCTTGAAGATCTCATGTGCTTTAGCCTCTCCACCAATTTTCATGGCTAGAGCACATCCGATGCTACTCCAAATCACCACTCCCTCTTGGCGAGGAATGTGCTCTAGTAATACTCCACCACTGTGCATCACCCTGATCTTCCGACACCAGTACCTATGCTGATGCTTAGCCTTCCTGCCCAACATCCTCTACATTGTTGCATCTTGTACTAATGCCCATGGCTTTACCACTGCCACTGCTACATCTATAAGGTAGTTTCCTCTGCATCTATGTTGTTGTTGGTCCTTTCTCCCAACACTGCATCTGCACTGCAGCCCTCTCTCCTTATGTTGCATCATGTTGCCTATAGCACCACCACTGCTACTGCTGCACTGCAACTCAGTTACTGAGACGATGGTAATTGATCTACCCAACTACTGACATCCTTATCAGGCTAGAAACCCTCCTGATGCTGAAGCTCTCTCTGCTGATATCCTGTGTTCCCTCTATTGCCTCTGTGTTGTTACAACAACTCGATGCCTCTCGCACTGCTGCAAACACCTTTGTGCTGTCATGCACTGCTGCAACCTCCTCTATGCCTCTCGCATTGCTACAACCCTCTTTGTGTTGCTAGGGACTACTGCACTCTAACACTCTCTGTCGCTCCATCTGCATCTGCTTCTACCAACATCCGCCATTCTGCTACTGTCACTTCAAAGCTCTCGTAGCCGAATATGATCCAAGAGTTTGGGTACCTCAAGGATCCTGCCCCACATCTCATATAGTCCTCCTGACTATAGCTCAATGTCTCCCCACCTCTTCTCTAGAGGTACACGAGCACTCGTGGCACAATCGTCATCATCCTTTACCTCCTCTGCCTTCGCTGGCGGTGCCTTAGAGTCATATGCCTCTCCCTTATTCTTCTTCCTCGGACATTGGGTTGCATAATGGCCTAGTTCCCCACAATTGAAGCACTTTATCTTGGAGAGGTCCTTTTTCTTCCTCTTCCCTTACTGCCCTGCAGATGCCAAAGCTGCATCCTCTTCCTCCTCTTTCTTGACCCAGGCTCCTTTGCCACTATTACCTGCCTTGGTCAGTCGTCTGATCTCTTCTTGGCAAAGAGCTGCCCATAATTCTTCCCAATATGGAAGATTCGCTCTGCCCAAAATGTTTTGGACGAATGTCTCCCACTCCTCGAAGACTACGTTCAGGGCAGTCCTCACCATTAATTCTTGATCCAGCATGGCCCCTATGGAAGTTTGTTGGTCTCAGATCTCCTGCAACCTGTTGAGGAAGTGATCTATCTGCTCCCCCTTCTGCATCTGATACGACCGCAGTTGATTCTCCAATAGCATCTTCCTCTGCACAGAAGTGACCTAATACAATGTCGTCAAGGTGTCCCACATTTCCTTTGTCGTATTCTTATTGACAATATGTTGAACTACATGATCCTTGACCCCATCAAGGATTATGCACTTTGCCTTGGCCATCGCATCCTCATATTTTTCGTTATCAATTAGGTCGATTGGGATAGCCATGGTTCTCAAGGCGGAGGCCTTGATGCGGTGTCTATCTAGAACAGATAAGATCCTAGCCTTCTAAATGACAAAGTTGGACGCCCCATCTAGCCTGTTCGGATCCCTCAGTCTGTTCATGGCCATCTCTGCTCTTCTTTTCGACTCCTCTAAGTCTCTACTTCCCTCCTAGAAGTCTTGTTCTTCGACTCCCTCTGAGTCTCTATTTCCCTCTTGGAAATCCTTCTGCCAACAGTCGAATCGCTCCTCTCGGATCTCCTTTGCTCCTACAACACTAATTTGGATCTCTCAGCTAGAAATTCGCCTAGGTAGCGACTCCTTCTACCTTGGTTTTGTCCCGTTAGGTACTGTTCTGCCTTAACAACAACAGCACCCCACCAGCTTCACACTCCACAATCTGCCCACAGCTTCCTATGCCCCAGCAACTGAAGAACTGAGCCTCTAAGCTCTGCACAACCCCGGCAATGGCTGAACCGCTCCACTAGCCAAATGCATCACTCCTACTTGGCTGAGCAAGATGACGTGGCTCTTCGTGAGCCTCTTCTGCCTCTCATTGCTTCTGCGTTAGCCCCTTCTCTGGCTTGAACTGATGATGCATCCCTCTACATCAACCCTTCTCTGTTGCTTTATGCTTAGGAATAGCTTATGCTCAAACTTCTCAAAGTTATCTAGCAACTCCTTCCTAATCTCCCCAATTTGTGCTGATGGTGCTTCACATGGAGTAATTTGGCCTCTAACACCAGCCAAGTGTTGTTTCAGCCTATGAATGCCCCCTCCACCCCCCTTAATATTTCTATGACAAAATTTGCAATGCATTTGATTATCAATCATTTCAGCTTATGCCCAAGAAGCGTCTTTCATTCTAAGAGCCATTTTCTGATATTCGGACTTGGAAATGAAAGGAAAAGAAAATTCTGAAAATGAAAACAAAACAATAAAAACAATGCTTCAATGTTCATTTCTTTTACAAAAAAAGACACTTTTCAATTTCCAAATTTGCACAACAAAAAAGACAAGCAAAAGCAGATTTTAGAAGTGAAAAAAAAAACCTTTAGGCACAAACTGCCTCCTCAATGCTGCTTCAATGGTTGCCCAATAAGCTCCTCACAGTTGCTCCAATGATCGCCCAAAACTCCTCAGTGCTGCTCCAAAAACAAACTCCACAACTCTTCACAAACTCCTCACAAATTCTCATACAAATGCAATGAGATAGCCATGAGGAAATGTGAGGGGGTGGGGTAACTTTTATAGGCTTGTGAGAGGTAAGTGGCCTTTAAGATAACCTAAAACCCAATTAGAATGAAGTTTGGGGTCCGTTTTTCCCCAAAAAAAGCTTTGTTGGGCGTGTTTGGGCATCGCTGGCCGAACCGGCCGATTTAACTCGAGCTCGGACGAGCTGGCCGGTTTGTTACCAAACTAGGCCGGCCAAAGGTATGGCTTGGTCAGCTCGGCCAATTTTTAAAACAAAGATTTTGAGGATTTATCTATAAATTAGAGAATCATTTGAGTCTCTAGTCATCTTGATCTCTGGCTAGAAAATTTCTGTTGAAGCAGCTTCATAACTATTGTCCCGCTCAGAACTATTTTCAATCACAATAAAGACTTTGGGGTGCAATCCAAGGTGTTCTTGCTTATTGATTTGTGGTATGTGTTGACTACGAGCATCTCTATGTTGTGTTGAATATTCGTAAGATTTGTTTTTTCATTAAATGGAGATAGAACCATATTATTGATAGTTTTGGGCTAATCTTAGGTGGTTTGATTCCCCATGTGATTTAGCAAATTATTTTGAGATAAATTCAGTGTTTGCAGGTACTTCAGTCTTTGGCCTACAAGTTCACAAACTTGGGCAAGAACCATTGTTGCTTGGATTCCAAATATTTATATGGTGGATTAAATCTTCGTTAAGGCTATAGTATACATTTCGGTTTTCAAGTATTTTTAGCCATTCTTCAAAAGAAAAAACTGCATAAAAATATATTTCTCAAAAACTTAATATTTTTAAAACCCTTGTATATTTGTAGATCTTGTGAATAATTTTGTAGATCTAACTTGTAAATTATTTTTTCTAACTTGGGTTTTGGGGATTTTTAGTATTTTGTATATATTTGGGGTTTGGGTGTTTTTATTTTCATTTTTGCAGGTTGGATCAAGGAATCAAGTGAAAATAGAGCTACATCTAGGCCCTTGAGGGTAAGATCTAATTTCTAGACAATTTTGCAGGGACATTTATTGAAGATTTGATGGAAAAATTCAGATCCAAAACAGAAAATTTGTTTTTTTTATCCTAATCTAAAAATTTTAAGGCTAAATACTTTGCAGTTTTGCAAAATTAAGATCTCAAAATTCTTATTTTCCAAGCAGCAACGTGATCCCAAAGTTTCAATGATTTTCAACGGTGAGATCTTCAAAGCTTTGAGCTCAAGGTTTGACCCCTAAACCCTTGTTTTGCTTCAGTTTTATTACAGAAGTTAAATCATTAATATCTAAGCCCTAAAATCATATTTTAATTGGCCAAAATCGATTAAAATTGCAAAATCTAAGTTTTCACAAGATTTGGCCACTTGGGCATCTCTAATTTAATGCATAACTTTGAAATTCAAGTTTGAAATATTTCTTAAGTATATGCTTGATAAGGACTAAAAAAATTGAATTTTCAGTTTCCATCTACCAGTTTGCATCAAAAGCAAATCTGCATTCTCTATCTACCATTATTTATCTACCATCTTCGGTGTTTTCATGCACATCTGTCTTCTCTCTCCATTTGCTTATCTACGATCTAGCCATTACGATTTTATCCATCTGCGCATTGTTTTCGTTATCGTCTCTGCTCTCTATCAATCATTATAGATACTGACAATCCCTGGCCTTGTTTCATGAGTAAATACGCCTTTTGTTGCTTTGGTCAACTTGCCAACACTGACACAACATTTCTACGTGGTCTTCAAGCATTTTAGATTCTTGCATGTGCATTGTAACATTGCTATGTGTGTGTGTACACTTTTCTCTCTGCAATAGATACTCTATTCATGCTTGTGGGTTGTATCTCTTCGAGCTCTCACATTGTCCATAATACAACCTAATACAAAGCATGGTCAATTAGTACATTTGAAGACCTAATTCTGAAAGGGAAGTGTTAGCTTTTGAAAGACTAGTATAGAAATGTTTCTACCCATTAATTCCTGCAACAAAAGCGTGAACCAAGTATTGGAGACGTAATACCACCATTGCATTGGATGGTATCTTTTTAGTTTGCATTATGATTGCCTAGATATATCCACAAGCCTAGTCATGTTGGGATTGTATCCATATATGGCACTCCATATGAAGCATCTTTTCAAACAACTAATGTGGACCTCGGACAATCAACATGTGAGAAAATTGGGGGAAATCCTTTCAATGGGACAAATTTTGTCAGTTGCTTGAAGCACTTTGTGAAAGATCCTCAGACTAAAGGCATTATTCTGGTTGGAGAAATTGGAGGATCTGTAAAGGAGGATTATGCTACACTTATTAAGGAGAAGTGAAACTCAAAAAAAAAACTATTGTTTCATTCATTATTGGACTTACAGCACTGCCTAGATGTTACATCTTATGAGCAATTATAATTAGAGGAAAAGGTACATCCCAAGACAAAATTTCAGATCTTATGAGAAGTGAAAGTCACGGTTGTTAAAAATCAAAACAAGTATTTTAGAAGTCTTCAAGCAACGCAATCTTGTTTGATAATGGACACGCCCCACAACAGTCCATTTTGGTAGTCAACTCCATATGTGGATTCAGAGCCTCACTAATCATGGCATAGACATGGCCTCACCAAAGTTTTTTTTCTCTACTATTGAGTATTGAGGTTTCATGTTTAATAATTCCATCATGTTGTTACTGTGTTTTTTTCTTCAAAGAATACAAATACCAATTGTGAGCAATGGAATGATGATCAGGATCAGGTATGCTATGGTTGTGCATGCAATGTTGGTATCTTGTTAATGTTAAAGCACATTTGGAAGAAGGTGGTCATTGTTGCAATAACACTGCTTGTTGCCTACATGATAAAATAGTCTTTGTTTCAACATCATTTGAGATCATTTTCTAGCGGATACATAAAATATATTTTAAAAGTAGGAAACAAAGATATGTGTTGGTGAATAAAAATTTGCCCATGTGGAGGAATTTAATTGAATGTTAAGTGAGAATGAAATCGAGACAAATGCATTAGTTGTTGTCACTACATTGATGTATTTTCCTTGTATATATATATATATATATAGAGAGAGAGAGAGAGACGTTCTTGAAGAGGGAATTGATGTTGAGTTACTTCACCAAGTTATTCCATATGCATACAAAAACAGCGCATTCACTCCATGAGATAGAGTCTAGGGCACTAAACTGGAATTATCATCTAAGAGAAGAGACAAAGTTTGAGACTTAGAGTAATTCGAAGTCATGCAAAAATAGAACAATGGATCTACCTGTGAATGGCACCACAGTTTCAAAGCTTGGTAATCACTTCATTGCTCCAGCCTGAAGACCGTTGCCTATGAATAGAGGCGCCAATTGAACCTAGTTTAGCCCAATTGTTCTAGAAGGACAAGAGATTCAAACGCAAAGAAATTAAGATTGCAACATTAGTTGTTGCCATCAACATATTCTTCATTTGTTTTTGCAAGAAGATTCAGCATTTGGGAAGTCTGCTCTTACTCTCTTCTTATTCTCCTTTGTAACCACAGTTATCTATCTTTTACTTGTTGAATTTGTACTGTAAACGGTTGCATTTTCAATTGAAGCCGACACCCTTTATTTTTGCTAAAACAATAGCCAAGCTTGATGGATTATTAGAGTTATTGAGCACTCTAATCTTGTTTATTGTTGACAAAACAGTCAAAATCAATAAAGCCACACTTGTTGATATCAAAATCTGTCTACAACATGCACATGAGAAGATTGAGTTTCTCCAACTTGATTCAAGCTACAACAAGATGAGTTAAAGCAGAAGAGTCATCATTCTAAATTGGTTTCTTCAGAACAATTCTTTGTTTGAAGTTGACTCCCATCAATAGCCAAAAATTGATCAGATCGGTGAAGCCATTTCAAAAGCAAATTTACATGAAGATGCAGAGGTTCAACTTGCACTTTCCAAGCCCATCATCAAACCTTGGGAATAACTTATCAGCAATAAGAACAGAGTGATTGATTTCTTCATGACAACTCATCTTCTCTTGCTCCTCTTCCATAGCCACTTCATATTCTCAGGTGCCAACATTGTGGTCGAGTTGGCCATGTGGAAGCTCAATGTTTTGATCTTCACCCTCATGAGCATTACAAAAAACATACTCATCATTCAAACAAATATTCTAGAAACAAGAATCCTGCAAGAGCAAAGATTCACCTTGGATGGATCGCTTTTTCGCAATGGTTTTCAATGACCAAGAAGATATATCAATCAAACCTGAAAGTTCATTCTCAATTATTGACACGTCTTGCAATGGAGATCTCTTCATCTTCTCAGCTTCTATTTAACAAAGGGGGAATTAATGGTCAGCTTCTAGCTTCGAAGATATATTAAGCAAGCCTGAGTCACAACCTAACCCAACGCCAACTGCCACAGCCTAGAGCTAGAGTCAGATTCAGAGTTGTGGCCAAAGACAGATTCCTGATCCATGAGCATAACTTGATTAGAGGCCAACCTTAAACCATCACCAGTAAAAGACTTTGGTTTCTGCTACGCATTTCACCAATTTGTGGTCATCTTTAAACCATCATCAACGAGCACTTCCACTTTGCAAAAGACTTCAGCTTCTAGCCAAATTCATAATTATTCCAAGAATTGCTTCGAGCCTGGTTGTAGAGTGGGTGGTCAACTTTACACCACCACCAATAGAAACTTTGGGTTCTTCTACCTCGTTTGGTTTGTAGTCTTCTTTAAACCACCATTCCAAAAACACATCCAACCATTGGTTGCCATGCACTTACGTATTTCATCTCTCTTCTTGGACTTACATACACCCCTTCGAATTGAGGGGAATGTTGGACAGCTGATCCATTAGGGTTGGTGTGGAGGAGTGCCCACAACTATGAAATTCCAAAAGAGACGAACAAATGTATTTTAGATGTGCATCTTGTGAATAACATGGGATCGCACGAGTTTATCTAAATTTTGCTTATTATTTTGTGTGTGTTCAATAAACCCAAAGATAGGACATGGATATAAGGAAGAGATTGAAAGTGTTAAGTATGTATTATCATGGGCACACAACACCAATCAGTGCTTCCTATTTATGCCCTTCCTAGATAATGGAAAGAAAGGCCACACTGGACTAGGGGCAAATGATAACTACCAAGGTGAAGCATAGGAACAAGAATACAACCAAAAATGATCTATCTTTCAATTCAACTTGTTATCCATACTATAATGCTCTTCAACATTAAAGGAGATCACTTGATTACAAAAATGGTTAATGTACTTTATGAAAGATGACCCCCCTTATCTAATGAATAAACTAGATGAAATAAAGCATTGATCAAATGCATGGACGAAAGGACATTGGAGCTAGCTATTTGTGAACCATAAGATTGTTGGTTGGAAAGTTAAACAAAGAGGAAAAAACAAATCCTAGGGATTAACCACTTGGGCAAGTAATAGGGACCAATAGTGATTCTAGGGGAAAATGAAAAAACAAGGGTAAAAAGAAAAAAACTTTCTTCACAAACACTAAAACAAAGTTATATAATGACCCCTTCTATTTCCCTCAGGCTTATGTCATTAAGCATTCGACAATCTATTTAGGGACAAGAAATATTAGTCAAGGCATCTACAAATATTTGGGGTTCTTCACCCTGTTGGTCAAAAAAGGAAAAATCTTAGGTGGGGCAAATGTATTTTTGAGTTAGTACTGGACTAGGGCGCTCTGCAACTCATCCTGGGCGCGCATCAGGCAACAGCGACAGTGACCTATTCCGCGCGGCATCAGTGGGCAATGGCATGCGGATCTGCTGAAAGGTGCAGCGCCCTCGCATGGGGGCCTCGTTTACAGCCTAACACGGGTTGTTTTCCTCCTTGAGGACGACCTCATTCAACATGGAACATGGTGATGGCGCCGAAGACTCCCCACCACCTCCTCCTGAACTGGAAGCATTTAGGTCTCTTGTTGCCGCCTCAAGAAAACGTCAGCCTTCCGGACCTCAGCTCAAGTTCATCAAAAAACTGGGAAGTATTCCAACGGTGTCGTTGCCGGTGGAAGACACTTGCAGATCAACACTGAATCTCGCCAAAAGAGGACTAATTGGTCAGTTTACAAGGTTATGGCCCTCCCCAAAAGGTGTTGAAGAGTGGGTTAAGCGCAACTGGATCCCCCTGGTCAAAGAAGGAATAAAAAGTCATTTCGTGGGCAAGGGTTTTTTTGTGTTCGTATTCGAAAATGCAGAAGATAGAAGTCTGATTTTCAGAAACGGGCCATATTTTATGGGCCCTCAAGGACTGTATTTGAATAAATGGTCCCCCGACTTTGACCCATCTCAAGATGTGCCCACGGCAGTGCCAGTTTGGCTACGCCTTCCTCACCTCCCCCTCCACTGCTGGAGCCAGAACTCGCTGCAATCCATCGGAAATGGCCTTGGCAGATATATAGACCAGGCGCCAAGGAAGGATCAATACTCCTGTGCGAGAATCTACGTAGAGGTCGACCTAGAAATTGGGCTCCCTGAAGCCATTAAGCTCTCAGTGGCAGACTGGACACATATCCAAGAACTAGACTACGAGCAGCTTCCATTCAAATGCCAATATTGCCACGAATACGGACACTTCACAAGATATTGTAAGAAAAAAAACGAGGAAACTATAGAGAGAGAAAAAGGAGAGCAATGGAAGCAAGTAAAGAAAGCAGCAAATAACAGGCAGAACAACAAAAACAAAGGCAAGGAGACAGGGAATAAATCAGGACAAGAAACTGAAAGTCATCAAAATGCCAGGAACAAGGAAGTCACCAATGCAGTGGAGGACAAAAACCCTTTCGAATCCCTCACACCACCCTCAGAGCCTCTCGAGAAAGAACAAGAAGATCCACCCCAGCCCAACGACAGCGACTTCCAAGATCCAGGTAACACATCAAATCTGAATCCAAGTAATAACTCTTCTCCTTCATATGCAGATATAATTAAGCAGAAGAAGAAGAAGAAGACAGAAAATGTTGGCTCCTCGAATGATGAGACCTTTGAAAGGCCATCCAAGCGAGCCCGAAGGAGATCAAACAAGGAAGTTAGGTAAGAAGAATCAAAAAGGCAAAAAACCCTCGGAAGTCAAGCTACTATAGAAATGACTCTGGGAAGGAATACCAGGCCAAGGGCACCCAAGGGAGGAGGCCCCACACCAACAAGCTGTAAATGATGAATCTGGTCTCTTGGAACTGCAGGGGTTTGGGAAATCCCACTAAGGCAGAGGCCATCAAAGATTTAATGAAAATGGAACCTATATACGTACTCATGTTCCAAGAGACCAAAATAGAAAGGGAAATCCTTCTAAACACCAGCAATACTAAATGGAAATTTGACTCGGGGAAGGTAATCAGTGCAAGAGGCTCGACTGGAGGAATAGGCACATTCTGGTCTAGGAACTTATTCACTCTTGGCAGATTACACGAGACCCAGCATTGGATATATACAGAACTATGGCACACAGCAAGTAAAGTTAAACTAGATTTGTTTAACATGTATGTCCTGGTGCATTATGAGGAAAAAAAGAGTGTTGGAAGACCCTATCAAATTACTTAGAGCAATGCAGCCCTACGAATATAGTCATAGGAGGAGATTTGAATATAATCCTAGATCCTAAAGAAAAGCGAGTTGGATCCTCTACAAGAGACCCCTTCCTCCCCACTGTGGAAAATCTCATCCAGTTATGGGACTTGGTTGACTTTACGCCGGTGAAAGGAGCATACACTTGGACAAATAATAGAACAGGGGAACACCATATTTCAGCAAGGTTAGACAGATTCCTCGCCAGTAGCGCAATTATGATGGACAACAGAATAGTCTTCTCTAAGATCCTACCTAAACTAACATCGGATCACAAGCCAATTCTCCTACGCATAAAGGAGGAAGAAGATCTTGGTCCTCTCCCATTCAAATTCAGTCCTCTCTGGGTCGAAAGAGAGGGGTTTCTTGAAACTGTACAAACAGCTTGGGAAAAAGATATCTTAGGCTCCCCAAGCTATGTATGGGAGCAAAAAATTAAGAACACCAAAAAGGCACTCAAAGAATGGATAAAGAAAGTCGCCAACTCCCCCACCAGCCAGAGGAAAGAAGCAACAAAACAGTTGGAAGAACTTCAATTTGGGCTGGAAGAGAAAGCCATTTCAACCATAGATCTAGACAAAGAAAAATATGCCCAAAGGAAAGCATACAGCTCCTTTAGAAATGAGGAATACTGGCGATTAAAATCTCGCAGCTTGTGGCTCAAAGCAGGGGGCAGGAACACTACATATTTCCACAGACAATACAGGGCCCGAATCTCGCGAAATCACATTGCAGAAATTACTACATCCAGGGGACAAGTATGTAGAGGATTTGAACAAATCAAGGAGGCAGCCGTTAAACATTTCCAAAACCTTCTCAGCGCTGGAAAACATGGGAGCGAGGAGGACATAGAAGAATTCCTCACAAACATTCCCCAGCTAGTAAGTTCAGATGACAATGAAACACTTCTAAGGCCAGCCTCAAAAGAAGAAATATCAAACATAGTCTGGTCAATGGAGCCAAATAAAGCCCCCAGGCCCGATGGATTTTCAATTCACTTTTACAGAATATGCTGGGAGATAATCAAATCTGATCTCATGAGAATGGTTCAAGGTTTCATGAAGAAGGCAAAGGTCGGAGGTGGCATAAACTCAACTTTTCTCGCTCTAATTCCAAAGGAAGCCAATCCAGGCACATTCGATAGATACAGACCTATCTCATTATGCAACTCATCCTACAAGATACTGGCCAAGCTGATGGCAAATAGAATCAAACCATTACTTCAAAAATTAATTTCTCCAGCTCAAGGAGGTTTTGTGGAAGGGCGACACATTCTGGACAATGTCATCCAATTGCAGGAAGCTCTGCATTCCAGTCAATTGCGTAAAGAACAAGGTATGTTAATCAAACTAGACATGTGTAATGCCTTTGATAGAGTAAATAGGTCCTTTTTGTACAGGGTTCTATCAGCTTTTGGCTTCAACCAGAACTTCATCGATTTAATTAGAGCCTGCCTGGAGAAGATATGGATAGAAACAATGATAAATGGCAGACCTACAAACTTCTTCCCAGCCACAAAGGGCCTGAGACAGGGCTGCCCCCTCTCACCCTTTCTCTACATCCTAATGGCAAATTCTTTAAGTAGAAAGTTAACTATGGAAAAACAAAAAGGCAGTATACCAGGGATCAGAATTGAGAAAGGCATAGAACCAGTGAACCATGCATTATTCGCTGATGACTCGCTCTTGTTGGGGGGAGCCTCTTCAAGAATAGCATCAGCCTTCAGAACCATACTTCAGAAATTTTGCAGCATCACGGGCACACTGGTAAGTGAAAAGAAAAGTGCAGTCTATGGTTGGAACATAGACCAACACTCAATTGGGAAAATCGCAGAAGATTTGGGATACACAAGGCACGCAGAATGGGAAAGAATCAAATATTTGGGTCTTCCTATAACGCTGGGCTCAAATAGAAATCACCTGTGGGAGGAAGTAATCTCAAAATACAAGAAGAAGGTAGCAGCGTGGGGAGGATTCTGGTTATCCACAGGAGGCAAACTCATCTTAATCAAATCTGTCCTCTCGGCATTGCCCACATTTCAAGCTGCTCTGATGATGGCACCCAAATTCATTTCAGATCAAATCTCCAGATATATACGCAATTTTTTGTGGAACGGTGGGCGAGGGAATAGCAACCGATTTCACCTAATCAACTGGGACACAGTGAAAAGGCCGATGGCAGAAGGAGGCCTCCAAGTCCGCGATCCTGGGTATGCAAACGTGGCCCTGGGTTGCAAATTGCTATGGCAGTTATGCGCTGAGCCCAACCATCCAGTAAGCCGGATCTTTAAAAAGAAATACCTTAAGAATCGAACCATCACGAATTATAAACCGGAGAAACATCCAAAAGGCACGCAGGCCTGGAAATTGTGCGTCAAAGGAATAGATTTCTTCAGAAGTCACTTATACCGTATTCCTGGTAATGGGAAGAAAACCAATTTATGGAAAGACTGTATAATGGGACATTAGCCTCTAAACGAAAAAATGGAGATCGCTGAGATTAGAGACTGGCTCCGAGCAAAAGGTATCAGAAAAATAGAAGATTTATCAGAATGGGACAGCAATGGCAATTGGCTGAGATGGAAATTGCCCAGAATTCCAGAACAATTAAAAAATCAGTTCGTTGTCCTCATTGACGAAATCTCTGATTTTGCTCCAGTCCACATCGATGAGGAAGACATTTAGGGTTGGGGCAAGAACGGAGTGTACACAGCAAACCAGGGATATTATCAATTGCAAAGCAAGCAAGATTCACCAATTCAGGGAATTGTGTGGAAGCAGATTTGGGACAGCTTCAGCATCCCTAAAATCAACTTCTTTTTTTGGACTTTATTTCATAACAAAATCCTTGCGGGTGAAAACTTGTGCAAAAGGGGTATAGCAGGGCCACACAGATGCATCCTCTGCAAAAGAGATCTGGAAACAGCAAACCATATGTTCATAATGTGTGATTTCGCGAAGGAGGTATGCTCCATCTTCTTCTCCGTACTGAACGTGAGCTCCCCTTCTCAAAGCACAATAGTCTCCATGTTTACATCCTGGAATGACAGCTACCCTCACCGAATTGTCAGCAAAGCAATATGGCACAAAGTATGGACAGTTGCGCCTAAATATGTATGTTGGAAAATCTGGTTAGCCCAGAACGAGACCATCTTCAATAACATTCAGCTGCGAGCAGTGAAAGTGGCAGAATAGGCAAAGAAGCTTCTCCTTGAAACTCTCAATCATCATACTACAAAAGAAGACAACTCCCTAAGAAGAGAAGAAAGCGCGTGGTTGGAAGACTACACAAGAAAAGACAGACGTCCAGCAATTAAACGACCAATCCACAAGGAAAGATGGCAAATCCATGAAACTGAAGACAACTTCCAAAAGTGGTGGAAATCCCAGAACAAATGCACCATTTTCTTTGATGGAGCCTCAAAAGGCAATCCAGGGAGGTCAAGAGCAGGAGGTGTGATCTTCTACCGGAATGGGAAAAAAGATGAATTCAATTGGGGCTTGGGATTGAAAACAAACAACTAAGCTGAAATTCTCAGTCTCTGGAAAGCTTGCCAAATTGCAAGTAAAGAAAACCCAAATGAAATCTTAATAATAGGCGACTCAGAATTGCTGATAAAAACAATGGTAAAAAAGAAAAGACTCAAGGATCCGGCACTGAACAAGCAGCTAGCAAGAGTAAACAGAATGCTGAAAGACCTCCATCCGGCTCAAATATGTCACATTCTTAGAGGATTAAACAAAGATGCAGACAGATTAGCAAATATAGGATGCTATCTTCAGGAAGGAATGATCAGCAAGGAACTCCAACCAAGGCAAACATTCCTTAAGCGAAAAACGTGTTGTAACTATCAATGAAAATTGTAATGGTCGTTTAGGCTATGCCCGATCAGCTTTCTATCAATAAAAATTAACCGTTTCAATTAAAAATATATATATAAAAAATATATATATATATGTATTTTTGAGTCCTCCTATCAACTTCGTCATAAAAAATGTCCTTAGATAGGGCCATAAAAAAATTATGTTCCTTACATTTGTGCCTCGAAGAATATTTTTCATCATAGTTCTAGTAGACCATAATGAGAGCCAAAGCAAAAAGCAAAAGCCAAAGTATGGAAAGAGAGTGCAAAGCAATCCTTCTTGGAGAAATCCATTTGTGATCCGTCCAAAGAGCAACTTGTACACATATATTAACATATAATTGTATGAGCCATAATGGATATATATTTAGGAAGGTGATTATGGACCCTTACACTGTGTGTTCCAATCTTAGCAAGTTGCATTAACCTTTGCAACGCTGCTAATCAAATCAATAACACGTCACCCACTTGCGTGGGTAACCTCTAGCTCCAACTCAGGGACATGTACTCGCTGTAGAGCGCATGATCCATGTGCTCAACCGAATAGTGCATGAGAATCCTAGCAATCCCTAGTGCTCACAAACATGTTAATTGTATCACTCAAAAGAAACTGTTGATAGTGTGAAAATTTACAAGTCTATTGCAGCAACTGGAAATTATTCTTCTAACTATAAATTTAATTATGCAGTTTATTTGCTACGACAAACAACGAATAAAAACTCTACTACAATTTTCACCATAAAAATGTTGTGGAAAATTAAATGCTGGAAACTAAGAAATACTCACACACACAATAATTTCGACACAGTTATTTTTTGACATTTGTCCCCGAAAAAACCCAATGTGGGAAAACAAGTGCAATAGTGAGGGTTTTATTAGTATGCAGCAGTAGATATTCTGAGTACAATCAAATGGACACCAAACTGGTGTTTCTATCTAAGAGAAATACTGGAAAAATCAACCGACGAAAATGACCCTCCTCTCTAAGCAATCCCACAACAAACTGAGCCTCAAAACTAGCTCTGGAACACATCTGTGCAAGATTTTGTGCTGCCTCTGCACAGGCCCAACTCATGCTACCCAAAAATTGCTTTGGATGATGACATCTAGCTTGTTGTTGCCTTCGAAATTGATTCTCCCAGCCTTGTAGAAATATTCCCAACCACTGGAAGTTCAATCAACCTCTCTACTAGCTTAATCAAACTGACCCACTTGTGGCTCTGCGCAGCCTCTTGGAAACTCTGCCTCCTCTCCAGACTCTTCTGGAACTGGAAACTCCTCTGGAAATCTGCTATTTTGCCCCTCTGCCACCTATTACTTGATCCCTCCTGTTGAATCACCTACACTAGAAAATCGAATTGCCTATATCACTAAGTATCTGCACTGCGCATTCTCCATCTACCCATCAACCTCTTCTTATAATCTCTAGTTGAGACTTTAACGACCAAGATTAAAACTTAATTGATGGCTGAGATCATCTCTAAGTCGATCCATGTGAGTTTCTAGAGAATTCTCATCTTTCTCAATTTATTAACCAATTTTCTAAGTCAAACTTGGGGAAAATTTAAATGACGGTCAATTAATTTAATTGAGCTATCTCTAGGTGAAATTTCCCAAAACGATTTCTGGATTTTGAAAATTTTGTGTTTTAGCCTCTCCACAAAGTTTGAGATTAGAACACCATTTGATGCTACAAAAACTAACACTCCCTCTTAGCAAGGAAGGTGTTCTCTAACACTGCACTACTACAACACCTTGTATCTACATCACCCTCCATACACGCTATAGATGTCTGACAACTGTAGTTGCATGCCATTGTCCACAACCACTGCACTAACTCTGATTCATCTGCCCCTGACTATAGTTGAACCATGTTGCATTTGTGTTGTTGTTGACACTGGATTGCACAACTTGTATTGTTGCCAACTTCGCATTTGCACTACAGCCCAACTAACACTCCCTCTCACTGTTGTTGTTGTTGCTTCAACTACTGCAACTGAGAAGCATCCAAAATATTGAATCAATTGTGTCTTTGTGTTGCAATTGTCTCTTGAGTCTCTGACTGCTACTAGCTTTTGCACTGTCCATTGAGAAATTTGTGTTGTTGTTGATTCTACAATGTGCCTCCTGCACTGTTATCAACATTGCTCTACGCTTCTTCCCTTCTGGTCTTCATATCATTTTGCTATGCTTCTCTGGATTATGTCAATTATGTTCTGTATTGAGTCCTGGCTGGGTATCACTATCAACCATTATAGTCTTTTGTTTTGTATCAGGTCATGGCTCAGAAAGCCATTGTTTTTGCTAAATTTTGTATATGGTTATCAAGGCGGAACGGCTATTAGTAAAGCCATAGCACTCGACTGTTTTGTAGTGATGTTCACCACTTTGGTTCGCACTCTTGTCTGTAAAGGCTCTAGAAAACATGTTTATGAGTTTTCTCAATCCCGGGATTGTTGTCACAGGGGTATATGTCTCTCAAGGTATCCGGTTGCTGGATGGCTTCAACCTCCTTTGAGGTTTTAACCTCTCTGTAAATATTTTTTTCTTTTTTAATAGATTTAGCCTTTACATAGAAAAAAAACATTGCTCTACGCTTCTCAGCATTTGACTGCAACTATCACTTTGGAACTAACTGCACCAATGGACATCGATCCTCCTGCTACTGAATATTGTGGGCCCCTCTAGCAAGGGTAATGATCCATGTGAAAAGTAAACTGCAACTGTTGCTCCTCTATGGACCCTACCCAGTTTTGCGCGACTCTGGAGTCTAAAACTCGATGTCTCCTCACCTCCCTCCTCGAGCTATAGCTGCATACAAAGTGAATTGGTCCTCCAACCTGGAAGACAGTTGATTTATCTCTGCAGATGTTGCTGCTTGATCTTGCTTCTCCTTCTTGTCCTTCTTCCTCTGAGGACACTAAGTACTGTAGCGGCCAAACTCGCCACACCTAAAGCACTTGATCTTCGACAGATCTTTCTTCTTCTTCTTCTCTCCCTGCAAGCCTTGTCCTTAACTAGGACCTTTTGCTTTCCCTTTCGATGCAAGGGCCACATGTTCTTCCTCCTTCACACCCTTTGACCCTTTGTTGCTACTATCGCTAATGGAGTTCTTTTCTAGAGTCCTCATCTCCTCTTGTGTGAGATCTGCCCACATTTGGTCCCACCCAGGTAGCTAATCTCGTACCAGAATGCCTTGGACAAAATTCTCCCATTCCTTGGTGACATTGTTGTGGGCTAAACGCACAAGTTTTGTAGTTGGAGGCAACTCTCCTATGACTACAAGTTCATCCTGAATATCTTGAATTTCGGTGATAAAGGGGCTTATGCCTTCACCCTTTTGCATACAAACATTCATTAGCTTTTCCTTCAGGGACATCTTTCGTTGTTCAGAAAGATTCTAATATAGTGAGGAAATAGCGTCCCACATTCCTTTTGTCGTATTTTTTGTTGCAATGTGTGAGACTATATGATCTCGAACTCCATCAAGAATCAACCGCTTTACCCTAGCCATCTCCTCCTTATTGTAATTAGCTAGTTGGTCTGCATCTATAGGCACGGCTACAACTCGTTCTACGTACAGCGTCAAACCATATTCATCTAGCAGGAATGCCATCCTAGCCTTGCAGATATAATAGTCTGATGCACCCTCTAATTTGTCCTAAACTTGAATTCATGTTGAAGCCATCGCTGCAAAACTTGACCTGGGCCAAAAATTTGGCTCTTTCACTTGCTTGGCTACTAGCACTATTATTCCCAGTGCTTCTTAGAGTGAGAAAATATGCCTATTGCAACTAGAAATTTTGGATTTCTAAAACTAGAAACCCTTTGAGAGAAACTCCCTCTGTGTGTGATTTCTCTTCCACCGGCGTTGATTCTACTATTGCAAACAGTTGCAAAACCCAGCTGCGTCCAGACAAGAAATCTGCTCTACGAAAAATACAAGATGCTCACCTTATGCCTGCTAGAATCACTTTCCCAGACAAATTGAATTTTCGTGCCACCTGCAACTGATCAATCAAACCCTACCCAGCAATTCGCACTACTTGGCTAGGCACTGTGTAGCCCAAGGTTACTTGGGAGTGGGAGCGAGAGCGACATTTTCAGAAGCTCCCGGTTTGGGAGAGAATCACGGAGCGTTTTTTATAAAATATATATATATATATTCTATACTTATATATATATTGATGCATATATGTCAATAAAAACATGTAGAATGATGAATTAGATATAAAAAACATAGATTGAACCATATAACAACAATCATTTAGAAGTTATAATCTTCACCAACCACATCCACAAGTTAGTAACATACAACATATTGAGTCTCATGATTCATCAATCTTAAAGTTTCAAGCTTTCAAATTCAATATATAACATTTATGATCATTGATCACCAAAGTTGTACTTGTAAGCTAAGTGTAACCATTACAACAAATAATATCTAACATGAAATGAAATGTTATAAAATGAAATGAAATGAAACAACTTTCGACTTTCATGAAGCATCATATTCATAATTCATTACTAATGAGTTATAATTGCCAACTTCAAACTTCAAACTTAAATTGTCATATATTGTTTACAAAAAATATCATAACAAATATGAAAGAGTCAATAGTTATAAAAACTACTAGAAAAGACAAGTAAATCTATTATCTATTGCTAATGCTTGGGCCTCTTGCCACCACGAGAAATGTTTAATTTTTAGTCTTGTTGGAAAATCAGGATCTTTGTCATTAATATCACCCTCTAAGCATTATATCCAAAGGTATCTTTGTCATTACCTATGCATCTGTATAGGGATCTTTGTCATTAATATCGCCCTCTAAACATTAACATAAGATAGAAAAATCATAGCATGTCAAGTCAAGATTTTGTTTGAGTGGTGCGTACATTTTTAGGAAGGTCATGATAGAGGAGTTTGACAACCAATGTCATTAACATCGAGGTACAGAGAGGGATTAGTGCTCTTGATTAAATACGAGTTCAATACCCTAATACATGACAAAATCCAATGGAAACATTGCAATCTCCCCAATCCTAAAATCCTGAAAAACTGATAAGTCTGTTAGATTTTGAATGAAATCTAAAATTCTACTTTTTGCATATGAAATCCAATTAGGTCGGAACCACTCTCAAATATCCTAAGGCATTACATGGTATTGTTAAAAATTTAAGTAAAAGGATGAAAATGAAGATTAAGGAGAATGTCACTTTTACTTTAAGAATTTAACATTACCGTGAATCGCATATCAATACTAGGGCCATAGGCTTGATCATTAGGCTGCCCCACTCAAATCTTATTTGTTTCTTTGAAAAGAAATTGCATTTGGAATATTACTGCAAAAAAATGTTGCAAAAATGACTAAACACTCCCGAAAAGGCAGGGAGCATTTTTTTTTAGGGAGCGTGCTCCTGAGCCACTCTCACTCAGAGCACGAATTGGGAGCAGGAGCGAGAGGGGGGGGGGCGCGCTCCCCTGCAACCCTGGCACAACCCCTGGGAAATTCATGTTGTTGCTCCTCCCTTAGCCACAAAATTCTCCCTCTTTGTCTCTAAGCCTTCTATCTGTCAATTGTGCTCTGATACCATGTGAAAATTTACAAGTTTATAGCGACAACTAGAAATTATTCTTCTAACTATAAATTTAATTATGCAATTTATTTGCTATAGCAAACAATGAATAAAATCACTACTACAATTTTCACCATAAAAACGTTGTGGAAAATAAAATGCTGAAAATTGAGAAATACTAGCATACACACAATTTTGACACCGTTATTTTTGGACAATTGTCCCCAGAAAACCCAATGTGGGAAAATCGATGCAGCAATGAGGGTTTTATTATTATGCAGCAGCAAAAATTCGGAATACAATAAAATGGACGCCACACTCACATTTCTATCTGAGAGAAACACTGGCAAAATCAACTGAGGGAAATTACCCTCCTCTCCAAGCAATCCCGCAACAAACTGAACCTCACAACTAACTTTTGCGCTACACGACCTCTACGCATGCCCAACTCGTGCTACCCAAAATTGCCTTTAATGATGACATTTAGCCTATTACTGCCTCCAAAAGTGATTCTCCCAACCTCCTAGAAATATTCTTGGCCACTGGAAGCTAAATTGACCTCTCTATTGGCTAAATCAAACTGCCCACTTGAGGCTCTGCGTAGGCTCCTGGAGAATAAACTTGGCCTCTTCTCCAGACTCTTCTGGAACTGGAAACTCCTCTAGAAATCTGTTATTTTGCCCCTCTACCACTTGCTACTTGATCTCTGACTCAATATCTCTTGCTAAATCACCTGCACTGTAAAACCAAACTGTCTAGATCATTGAGTATTTGCACTGTGCATTCTCCATTTACCCATCGACCTCTTCATATAATCTCCAGTTGAGACTTCAACGACCAAGATTAAAACTTAATAAGTGGTTGAGATCATCTCTAAGTCGATCCATGTGAGTTTATAGAGAATTCTCACCTTTTTCAATTGATTACTATTTAATTAACCAATTTACCTAAGTCAAACTTAGAAAAAAAATAAATGACAATCAATTTAATTGAGCTATCTCTAGGTGGAGTTTCCAACAACGATTTCTAGGTTGGATATCTCCTGTGTTTTAGCCTCCCCACAAAGTTTGAGATTAGAAAACCATCTGATGCTACAAAAACTAACAAATAGCAACTGAGCAAGATGTTAATTGTCACCCTTGTGATATGGGAAAAACATTGAAATTTAACTTATGAAATGAAAAGAAAAAATTTAGCTAATTATGCAAGAAAATCAAAATGAAGACAACAAAGAAGGATGCAAAATCAAGAATGCAAATCACACAATCCTACTGACTCTAAAGTATCTAAACTAAGACATCAAGTTTTGATATACAAGGTAAGAATCTTGCCATCTACTAGTACTGGAAACTTCACACCAAGTTTAGACAAGTAGAAATGATCAACGCTTACCTTTCCATAAATCTTATATGGGTAAGGGTCTTCTTCTACCAACATTGGGTCTTCTACATGAAAACCATCAAACATGTTATCAAGTCTCCTTTTGACCCTATACCTTATTTTCTTTTTGGGTTTCTAGCTATCTAGTCATAGGGATTTTACTTGGAATATGGTAATGAATTGACCATACTTCTTCCAATTCCCTCTTTAGGACTTTCTGACTCCCTAAGGGCTTGGAGTTCAAAATGCTTCTAGGCTATTTCAAGATTCAAAGGTTTGGCATGCTCATCTTTTTTATTTTCTTATGAAAAGGGAAGAAAAGAGAAGCCCTCGTATTGATCTTTTATTAATGTGTTTGAACTTGCAAAAGGGTATCTAAACACAAATCGAGACCAATATCAAATATATGATTGCCAGATTCCTTGATGTCTTAGGATGAAGGGTTTTCCATCAAAAGTGGCTATGGTGGCATAAGACAAATCCATTTGCAAATGCCCACCTATTGTGGCTAACCACTTTCTTCATAAAAGCATACCCAAGAATCAAGAACATCTATCGCAAGGATATCCATGAGCAAAGCAATGTCAAGGTTAACTGCCAAACAAACCTTTAAATCTTTGATTAAAAACATAAACTTGGATAGGCTTTGTATAGCCACACAAATTCTTATAAGATCTTATAATTTGTAACTCTAATTGATTCCTTACCTTTAATGGCATTACACTAACAGGTGCACCTAAATCAAACATACAATTCTACAAAATTAGATCATTCACTACTAATGAAAGGAAGAAAGGTGTGTCCTCCATTCCTTTTATCATAATGCACATTTTGCAAAATCACAGTAGGACACTGAAGTTCCCTATCAAGATTGAGAATTTTCTTTATTCACCCTCTATGAGGTTCAAGCTTAGCTAATACAAGAAAAGGAACAGAAACATTCACTTTAGTTAGAGCACTACCCAAGTCCAAATCTAAAGAGGCATCATCATTCCTTTAGGTTTGGAGTGGTTTGGGGTTGCTAGCTAAAGGTAAAGATGTTGCAGTCCAATTCTTTGGCGAGGTATTATTTCTATTATCCTCAAAGTTTTCTAGTTGTTTGTTCTTCCTAGTATAATGTAACCCTTTAAACTTATCCCTTGCTTCTATAGCATTAACATTTTCACCTGATTTCTTTATGCATGCTTTGACCACTTCATCATGTTGATGCTTGTCAATAAAGAGTTTTATTTGATGAAACAGTTAAAGGTCAATGATCATTTATCAAGTTTAAATGTTTTGAGCTCTCCTCCTCACCTAGTTATGAAGGCATTCTTCTTTAAAATGGAAATCATTGCAATAAGGACATTAAGGAATCCCTTCCTGATTGATCATGTTAGTAGGGGCAAGGGTGTCAAGCACATTTTGTTAAGGATAAGACTTGCCACTACTTGGGCTTGGATTCCTTCTAGGAGGAATGTCATTATTATAATGAGGCTTGGGAGGATAATTTGGATATGGACTCTTTTGTGTATACAAGAGAGTCAACTTGTTCATCATGGTGATATGACCCTCAATAAGCTCATTAGTTACTTTATCAAACTTTCAAGCAAAGGCTTGTCGGGCAAGGTCAACATGACTTGAAGATTTAAGCTTGGTTTCAACCATGGCTTTAAGATAGGATAATAAGTCTACTTCGAAAGTTGCAAGGTTATGTTCAGTGCTCATGACAAACCCTTTGCTTGGTCAATACTTGTAGGTTCCTTGTCTCTAAGCACAAGCCAAAGTGTCCATCAAATGTAGTGACATATTGCATTAATATCGTGTCTGCAATGGGTTTGAAGTTAGTTGATATCTGCTTCAATAAGATTTCAAACCTTAACCTCTACTTAAAATCCTAGACACTTTCACTGTCTTTCTTTTTAGTTTCCTAAATTTGGGCCGTCAATTGCCTTCTATCTTTAATGATTGCCCACCTCTTGTTGAAAGGCTTCATGTAATTGATCCCAGTTCTTGATTCCTCCATTAGGTAGATCTAAGTACCATGATTTACATTGTCTTTAAAAGATAGGGCAAATAGTTTCATGCCTACATCCTCCTCTTCAATATTTCATCGAGCACCATGCTCGTAAAACAAATCAATGTGTTGTTCTACTATGACTATCCATCCTTAGGAGGTATAGCTTCTTTTGAAGGAAAGATTTGTTTACCAAGGACTTAGACTGATAAAAAGTCCCTAACTTATCCCATAATTCCTTGGTTGTAGCTTCTCATTAAATATTCAATAACATTGAATTTAAAAGAGCACAACCGGATTGTATTATTTTCCTTCCTATCTAACTTCATCCAGTTTTTGTCATCGTACTAGTAGGTGCAGTACCAAGATCCAGAGCAACCCACTATTATTTGTCTACAAGAATATACCTTCCGTAGCTCAAAGCTTCGCCTTTTAAATTCCTCAATCTTGATTTTAAAAATGTTCATCGTTCTCTTTTAACACAATATCACCACTACAAAGATCCTATTGAAACCAAGTTTATCACAAACCTATGATAAAATTGCTCATTAAAAACAAGAGCAACAAAGGCATCCCCTTGAAGCCAATAATACAACTCTTATACCAAATGTAAGTTTTAAACTTGTGAAGTGAAATAATACATGCAAATTCTTAAGCGAGATAGAAAGGACAACCAATGGCACACACATTATATGCAAAGATTTACTCTAGAAACCATTAACCAAACAAAACAAAACAAAAACCTTAGAGCCACACCTCTCTCTTCTTATTATATTATCTTTACCATTCACAATACAATGTATAGACATTCCATGGCATCCAAAACCCTAAGATGTTTACCCTAATTAGATTAATTCCTTAATCAAAATTCCTTAATGGATAAAAAACCATTTGTCGAAAAATACCAAAAACAACCCAAAAAATTTCCTTCAGAGCTCCATCCCCCACCCCCTAAACACATGTGAATAACGTGTGGAGGTAGCCATGCAACACATTCCCAACAATAACATGGTGTCACATGTCACCCTCCTCCACAACCTTTTCTCCATAACCACTCTCTAACTTAGATAATACATGAGGTTTCGACCCCTTCCATGAGCATTTTTCAATTAGCCCTAGGCCAAGCCTGCTACTCCACATTTTCACAAGGGGCCAACCTAATAATTCTTTGGTCATATGGTAGGCCCATTGTGTCACGAGACCAAAGTTGCACTACAGGACTATGGATTTCACTTCTCAAGGAAATGAGTCTCCTCCTTGTCTATTCTTAAAATGAAATCCCGAACCACTCTTGCAAATTGAGAGCTATGGGCAAATCCCATTCACAGAGATCAAACTTCGACATGCCCAAAATTGTCAAGACATGTATTCTTTTTCTCATAAAACTACCCAAATTAGCCCATGTTGGAATAGAATAGCACATTGTGGTGTCCCCTCCCATGCACTTCCAACAATGCAACAGGGAGCCACATCAAGAGACCATTTCACCATAATCATAACATAGGTGGTCCACCATTGAAGTCCATAATTAATTAAGTATATACAAGTATACAATAACAAAATTTAACAAGCATGCCACAACAAATTTCATGGCAACCAATGCCCATGTTCAAAATAAGCACAATCTTACACAACATACATGATACAATAAAATTCAATTATAAATTTCTAAGCAAAGATGGAACACTAATCTTTTGTGGAAGACAATCTAAGAAATTGGTTGTGTATAAGTAATTTTCCAACCAACCATGGGCATCAAGTCCAAATGCCACACCCAAGCTAAGTTGTTAAGGCCACAAGGGCAAAAGAATCAAGCTACAAGCTTATAACTCACTCAACCAAACCCAAATGCCCAAATGTTTCCATGGGTCAACAACTACTCACTACCCAACACTCCAAGCATCTCATCCAACAATCAAACAACCTTGGTACTCTCATCTACTACCCAACACAACACAAAGGAGGATTGTTCCCTTCTCTACTCAACAATCCCTCGAGAGTCTTTCCTCCTCTAGTGCTTTTCAATGTAGGTAGAAACAATCCAATCTACTTAACGCTATATGGGAATAACCTAGAAGAATCAAATTTAGGCTCTCAAGTAGATAATGAGCAAAAAGAAACAAAAGAAAAAGGCTTTCTAATTTGCCTAACCTCTATGCTCACCTACAACCTATCTCTCTCTCATCCAAGCTCTACAAATTCCTCTTTCACAGTCTTGACTTGGTCATTTAATAGGTTAAAAAATGCAAAACATAGCACAAGAAGTGGAGGGCTTGAACATCAAAATCAGAATGACAACAACCTCAAAGACCTCTACTGGAATTTTTTATTTACTTTCTATGTCAAAGGACGTTGATGGACCATAATTTAATGCAAAGGTAGAAAACATACGAGATTCCAGGCTGACACGTGGCAATGGAAGATTACTTTCTCATGACCCCCTTTCCTCTTCCCCTCTAGTGGTATGTAGTCCCACTCATGCTTGCCACAAGTATCTTGGACCATTACATATTACATCCTAGTATTAGTATTTACATAGCTTTAAGTGCACCGTGACAAGCCTACCACATGGTCCATGGAAGTATAATTACAACATAGAAGATATTACATCCCAGTATTAATATTTACATAGCTTTAACTGCACCATGACAAGCCTACCACATGGTCCATGGAAGTATAATTACAACATAGAAGTTCCTACACTGACTCTTTGCAATGGAAGATTACTTGCCACAAGCATCTTGGACCATTATATAATATAATTACATCCCAGTATTACTATTTACATAGCTTTAAGTGCACCGTGACAAGCCTACCACATGATCCATGGAAGTAGTATAATTATAGCATCTACATTCTTGGGCATTAAACAGTCAGGCCTTGGCCTTGAGCTCAACACCGGAAATCCGTACAACATATTTACCACATTTACATGTGAGGTTATTGAGGTTATTTATTTAGGTTCTATGGTTTGACTTCCGTCATTATAACCATGCATTTACAATGGATAAATAACCTGATTCAATACACTCCGAAAGTCGCAACCAAGGTATCATGATTCATAGCAAATGCACAAGTCAAGAGAGTGTTCTTGAAAACACACCCAATCAGGAACTCCCACAACGTTTCTCCCAGTAGTGCAATTCTGGATCAGGAACGAGACCCCGGGGAACACTCCCCTGCAACACTGAATCCACGTATACAAGGGCCGAGGCTATTTATACGAATTATTTTAGAATTGCTACTTTTATTTCAGTTATACTACAGTAACGTCTTTTAGAATATTTGTTTTTACATGTTTAATATTGAAATTTTTTTCTTAATATTTTTTGCAATCCCCGTCCGCCACTCCTCTGTAAATTTGCGGTATCTTCCAGCCATAACCTTCCTAAATTGCCCCTTCTCAGTTTCCCAAAATTCGATGCAGCATAGGAAAAAAAACGGAGAAGATGACATGAACAAACACGTCCTAAGGCAATCAATTTTGCAACCCAAAGCCATGACAGTAACACGAAAACTATCCCTTAAAAACAGGGTTCCTTCCTTTATGTACTATCGTTTTCTACGCTATCGATTCAAGCAGTAGATTAAAAGAAATACGCCTCAAATGTGTAACTGCTTCTGGGAAAATTCGAACACATCGTAATTTGAATCTAACTCATCACTACAAGCATCTCTGTTTTGTCTCTTAGCTGGAGAATAAAACGCAGAAATGCCTTTTTATACAGCTACAAAGGTACATCGTTGGATGTACAGTAATTTGGTTTGAAAAAACGTTTAAATCAAAAATAAACATACACTGAAGAAACTATGACATAACAAGGAAAATCATAATTCGATAAAGGGTATTTAAGCGTATTCCAATGATAACAAGTTAAGGTTAGAGAATGAAACCTTACTTTTTTCGGTCCGGAGCCTTAGGGGGGCTCAAGTCCTCCATTTCAAAGTCCAAAAAATCGGTGTCCTCCATCTACTCTGGAGCAAACCCTGAGATAACAACCACCAAATATTAACAGTTCGAATACTGCTGCCGCCCAGAAAACTAACATCAAAATTAGGTTAATCGTTGAATTTCCTTTTTTCCGTCAGATTGAAAATACCTTGTTGCAGAGTGTGACAATATTGGCGCCAAGCTCAACGAATATAATTTAACAGAAACCCTTTGACAATTGTTTAGCAGAAGTTTACTGCAAAGAAGATAGAGGAGATGAATTAATCATGGTAATGAATACAAAAGGAAAGATAATCAGATGAATTGGCACTGTAAAATCCTTCATTATTCAAAAAGCGCGCGAAGCATTTAATTAAAACGCGGTGAAAATGTCGAGCATTAACAAATGCCGCCTGGTTTTGATCGAAATTTTCAATAAATTGGGGAGTGGTTAAATTTGAAGGGTGAACCCGTATTTTCATTGTTTATGCGTGATATACTCGCAGGTTTAAAAAGTCGTGTAATAATTTGACTGTCAATTTGACTTTATCTAATTTTTATATATATATATATTTCATGTATGTATTGTTTTTTTTTTTTAATTTAATAATTTTAATATGTTAAAAAGTAAATTAAAATTGTATTTCAAAATAATATAAATTTATTTCAATTTGTATTAGTATTAAAGAAAGTAAATTTTTCAAAATGTTTATATTTATAAATGTAAAATTGGAAGAAAAGTTTACACCTTTAAAGATTTAATCTTTTTCATTATTTATAAAACTCAACTTAAGATAGATTTATAATAATTTTGAAAAGTATACTAATAAAATGTTTTAACTATAAGGAATTTTTTATTTTCATTTAAATTATAAATTTCTCTCTTACTTTAAATTAAAATTATTAATGAAATAAGATAAGATAATTATATTTATGTCCAACTATTGACCACAAAGTAGGTCAAAGGGACTACTGAGTACAATGATGTCCATACAATGTGGGAGAACCAAACAGTCTCCTATAAAAAAATATAATGCATGAATATAAAAGGTACAATGCAGAAACATAAAAGATACAATATATGGAATGCCATGGCAGAGAAGAACCATGTGCTAATGGGTCTGAGGATAAGACCCATCTCTCCTGACATCTGAGGTTGATGAAGAACACTGAAGAAAACTCCACAAAGTCTGTTGGCCCGATGAAGGGTCGGTGGAAAGTGTGGACTGCCCACTAAATCGTTCCCTGGGGGAGGTCGTGCATTGTTGAGGTTTGGAGGACCTAGTCTGTCTTCCAGGAATGGATCTGAGATGGATTTATTGTTGAAATCTCGTGTAGTCAAGTGAGTTCCCACAGATCCTCACTGATCTAGAGTCTAGATTTGAACTAGTATGAAACGCTCCCTTGGTGCCCCTATCTGAAGGTAGTACCCTAAAAAATGTTGTGATCCTCTGTATGGAGTCTGGTCTGATGGGAGGCAGAAGAATATGGGCTCGGAACTTGAGAGCCTCCTACATGTATAGGGCCAAACATCTTTGATCAAGATACCTGAAAAAAGTCGGCAAGGGTCTAAGAATCTCTGAACAAGCAATGGAACCTTCCTCTAATCTCGTAGTAGACAGGGCATCCAAAAATGAAGTGCACCTCAGTGTCCACTTCTTGTAAATGGCATACCTAGCAGATTCTATCTCGTCTATCAATTTGGTGGTCCATTTCTACTCGAAGTCTATGAGAACCTATTTTGAACTGGCCTAGAGGAATGTGAAGAGCATGCATCCGATGGCAAAAATGTATATTGGGGTCGAACAATTAGCCCGTCTCTCAACTCCAAGAGTGCTCAATGTAGAAGGCCATCTTTGGGCACAACCCTCCTGGAGGATTGACCCAAGTGGCCTAGACGAAACGCATGTAGATGTCCTCTTTGATGATCTTGATCAACTCTTGTCTAGTACGTAAAAGGTGACTATGAGCATCTAAGGAATATCGGAAAGAAGGGAGATGATCCAACTGAATGCCCACTGACTCTAAGAGATCTGAAACTCTTGTAAACCAACATCTAGCTCGACCTGAGGGAGTGGAATAGGCAATAGTCTCATAAGAGCAATATGCCAAGTAATGATATCAATCCATACTCCTTATCGAGTCTGCAAAACCTCGAACACGATGCAAGAATGAGACCAATCTGAAGACCATCTCAAGCTGAAAGGGTTGAGCTCCAAACTCTGCAAGGATGATGTGTTGAGGTATTGTCTGTTTGCATCTAATGATGCGGCGAAGAAGAAGAATCTGGACTCTCTCAGCTGAAGCCCTATCTCACTCAACTAAAGACAATCCCCAAATCTCTTAGCAATATAGAACAATGGGACAAATCAAGGTGTCCATGAGGCTCATCTTGGATGAGATGTCTTGGAAGTGATGTCGAAATCACTCGCTCAAGAAGAGCTAAGGATTCATATCCTCTGTTGATCTGAGGCTAAAGCGATGGTCGCAAACTGAAGCAGGTGTTGAAGAATCTAGGGCAATGTAGGTTAGTAAGATTCTTCTCGCCATGATAACTATTTGTGAGTTGTTTTTAATTTTTCTTATTAGCACAATCTTTAATATTAGAGTGTGTCTTCTTAGTTCATCAAACAACTACCAAAACAAAGAGACAAGAACACAAGATGTTGGCTTTCTGCCAGGGCCAAAACCTCTCTCTTTGAGAGGAAAACCCACACAAAATTCTTGTTATAGAGTTTCCAATTGATGAATACCAAGACCATGACCCATGACCTATTATGCCACTCCAAGACCAAGACATCAATCCTCTTACTGTTGAGATCATCATCATCACTACTACTTCATCGAAGTCATTATTGTTGCACCATTACCACACCTTTTACTAAGAGCTTCACTTTATAACTATGTTTCCATCATGATCATGACCATATCTATACTGAGATCATGATTACATCTAGGAGTATGCTGAGACAGAGTCTGTCACTGTGGCTACACCCTGCATCGAGATCTTCATCGTCATAGATATGCCAAGACTGTCTAGCTGCACTGAGATCTTCATCATAATGGATATGATGAGACTGTTTAGTATGTAGAGACAATGATTATGTTCTTTAAGATCCTTCTCTTCATAAGTATGCCAAGATTGTAAGGTTACTTAAGAGATTGTTGTTTTGATAGGCCAAGACTGTGATAACCATAGTTGTGAGGGTGTCGAGACTTCATCCCTGTGGTGCCCATTTGAAAAGCACGGAGATGCTTTTCATCTGAATTTTGTACCTCACTGTACCCATCCAAATTATATAAGGAATTTGAATTTTGTACCTCACTGGACCCACTGTAATTACCATCGAAGATTTCAGAGACATCTGAGATCCTGAACTGTGCTTATACGAAAATCTCAATAGGGTATTTATAGTAGTTTCGCATCCATAAATGAGATGACGTGTCACGCTGAATGGGTGTGTCTCCATAGGTGAGCCGACATGATTGTATTTAATTCATTTTGCTGGCCGACATCAAGAGGATTGTGCTTGTCTTATTGCAGGGCTTTCCTAGACACTAGGTTGACTCATATATATTTTTATATATGCTCAAGAAGAGGTCTTCATACATGACATTGACTCTTTGACTTATTAATAAATCTTAAGGCTCTCAATGGTAGCCATTGACAAATAAACCTCTTGCTCATGAAACCCATGTAGCAATGCATACAAAAATAATTTTATTTCTTTTATTTCGTCATTTACAAATATCATGTCATTATGAAGACCAAACCTAGTTACACTTTCTTCAACACTCCCTCTTAACTAGGGAGGTATTCATAATGGCACTTGGTCATTCTCAATTTGAAGAATTTCTCATAAGAAGAATCGGCTTGGTAACCCATTTGTATAGCATCATAGTAATCAACATTGTTTCCACAGTAAGGCCTCGACTGAAAACTCTATCTCTCATCAGATCAGAGCACAATGTTGGCAAGACCAATGACTATAGACACCTTCATCATTGTCTCTCAAGGTACATACCCACCCAGGTGTTCACTAAGTATGATCTTCTAGGGCTATTCTTATCTTAAGTTCCCAACCCTCAAACAATATCATTTCAATTCATTTGAATTTAGTTGGAGTGATAGGATTATTATGGCGTAAAAGTTTTTAAGCCACTTAAGGATGTTGTGAATTTATGCAATCAGGAGATTGCATGCACACTCACACACACACATATGAACACAAAAAAGTGTTGGTTGATTGCAAGGTCAAGTTGCAGTCAAAGTGTTGGAAATGTGTGTGAGACCAAGCCACCATGACAGATCAACAATATTCGCAAGGGAGCTCAATGACATGACTACAAATCTCATGTCTATGAGATCAAGCTTCTAGTTGAAGTAGAGTTGGGAAATTGAAATTTCTGGTTTGAAATGTTTTAGTATACCTCATGGGAAACTAAACGTTGTAACATAAGTGAAATGATGGAGCTAGGAGAAAAGGAAATATTGTCGTGATGGCATTGCGGCCCGTAACACTTTGTTTATCTTATGGGAGCAAGTCATAACTGGTATCTTGATGATAAGACTCCATGAGTAGTGCAATGGAGCATGCCAGATGGGTAATTGACCATAAGACTCCATGCACATGTTATTAGAGCATTCCAAGAGGGTGCTTGATCATAAGAATCTAATGAATACCCCTTGCAGGAAAAATTTGGGACATGTAGATTGTTTGTAATGGGAGTTACCTCGCCCTAGATAAGTGAGTAGCTAATGCGGGCCTATGCAGGATGACCTTGGGACATGTAGATTTCCTAGAATGGGGGTTTCCTAGGCCTGGATAGGTGATTAACAAGAGGGAGAATAAATATTCCCATGCTCACTAGGATGTGAGCTCGAGGGAGCTTATTTGGAGTTGTACAAAAAGACGGTGTGGAAAGGTATATTCGTAGGTGGAGACACAATGTACTCTAGACTTTGGTAGTGCTTAGTAGGTAGAGACACTATTTGCTTTGGATTCCTATGAGATGGATTTAAAGACAGATCTAGGTGGAGACTGAGTAGATAATTTGACTCATTAGTGCTTAATAGGTGGAGGCACGCTCTAGATTCATGTAGTGATTAATGGGTGGAGATGTGCTTTGGATTCCTGTAATGCTTAGCAGTGGATTATGTGGAGCTTGTTCAGTAAGGAAGAAGCTAAAGATAGTATGAAACTATGGAGTGTATACACCGCTCAATGAGGAAGCAAAGAGTAATTGTAGAGATAAGTATCAATTACTAGCTTGAAGAATTTCTCTGTTTAAGTTGTGATTTAAAATTTTGTGGTTGACCTCATAAGGAATTTGCTAATGAAAGTATGGTTTAATTTATTTTATTTTATGAATCTCATAGGACTTATATTCTTATGATGTAGGAAGAACTACTGAACCATCCAAGAGGAATATATGAGGTTTACTACAAGGCAAACAACATCAACTCAACAATATCAACGTGTGTAACATAAACACATTAGAGTGGAAGACTTCAAGAACTAGGCCATTGTGGTGACATAGGAACCTTGTGATATGCGGTAATGGCCATGGCATATGCCACGATACATGTGATGTGTTACTAAAGCAAGGCAGGGATATGCCTTGACTAAGAAGATTCTTCTTGGGCATGGAAGCCTTGCCAAGGGATGGATCATTTGAGGGATTGAGGAAGTAGAGGAGATACCTAAACTTGGAAGGTGAGTGACTACATGGAAGAGGAAACATATCGCTCGAGGGACTTATGAAGCAAATAAGGGAATGCCATAATTTGGAAGGTCTGTGGTTTTCAAAGAATCACGTGCACTCGCTGGGATCAGAAATGCATTGGGTGTGTCCCAGGAAGCAATGAGCCAGATTTTTCTCCGAAGGGGCATTGAGCATAGTGGACAACATGCTGGACATTGGAGGTAGATCACACTTTGAAATCAAGTAATCGAGTAGGTCAAGGAGCGATGGAAGCACATTGACCTAGATGAAGCCACTTAGGAAATGGCTGATCATATGAGTGTATCTTACCCAATTTTGTTTACAATGTGAGTAACTATAAAACAAAGGTGTGTGTATATAAAGCTCACTATCAAATCTTATGTTCGAGTATAAAACACTTTTGAATTTTGTATTTGGGCATAAAACACTGTTGAATTTTATGTTTGGGTATAGAACATTGAGGACGATGTTCCTCTAAGGGGGTTGTGTCTATGATAGCCCTTTTTTCCACCCCTCTTGTAAAAGTCACTACGAATCATAATTCATGTAAAATATTGTGGAAATGTAAACAAAATTAATGGGTTGAGAGGAGGAGTTTCTTAGGAAGTGATTAAACTCAAGTTGTTTCATTTAATGTGCTACCTATTTCTTTAGTGGGTTTAATGGCCTACACAATAGGTAGGTAGGTTGAGTATGGGTTCCTAAGTGAAGGACAAGCCCCATACCACCTTTGCCTTTGAGGGGTGCGTTGTTATGGTCAACATGCAAGATGGAAGATGAGGATCAGTGGAAGAAAAGGCAAACAAGAAAGAGAATGGGGGGATCGCCCAGACAGTATGTTGAGTATGTGGAGTGGTAAGCTCTAATATGAAGAATAAAATGCGAAAGAGTTATGCGGAGGCATACAGACAATAATTATACATGGGTATGTAGATTATGTTGTGGATATGCATATGGTAATTGCAAGAGAACTAATGAAAGAAGAGCAAAGAGAGCATCATTGGTGCAAGAGCAAGAGCATGTGGAGGAGGATGGGGTGAAGAGAAGACCAAAGAAGAGCAGGTGGAGACACAACGTAGTATGGATGCCCATGGGTTTAGTGGGTGGAACCACTCTGTGCTCTGGATCCTTGCATAACATAGTGGAAACTCTGTGAGTTTGGATACCTGCAGGCTTTAGCAGGTGGAAACACAGTGTACTTTGGATCCCTTTTGGCTAGGTGGAGACATTGTGAATTATGGTTTTCTATAGCATTTAGCAAGAGGAGACATCGTGTGTTCTAGATTCCTATAAGTAGGTGGAGACACCATGAGCTTTGGATTCCTATGTGATATGGTTGATTGACATTGGTGTGGATTCCCTTGACTGAACTCCTTAAACTCCAAATCGAGCTTAGGGTTGGTTAGTTTCAAGAAATATTGCAGTGTAGTTGGCCTATGGTTGGTTGGAGAGTTGAAGTCTCTCCCTCAGTTCCCAGACATTAAGTTAATAAGATTAGTGTATACACACACACACACACACACACACACACACACATATATATATATATATATATATATTGCACAGTGAGTAATGAACGAAGTTGTTATGTGTTATAACAATGATTGTATCATCATTTTTTATGGAGAAATGTGTTGTTCTTGGTCATCTAGAATGAGATGGTTATGTGGATGTTCTCATGGTTTTGAAGGACTTGCAGATCCTTGCGATTGCTGATATGTTCTTAAGTTATAAATCTAGTGACACGTCTTGTATGAATTCTTGATGTGCTCAGTGATTGATGATATGTTCCTAAGTTACAGAGCTAGTTACATGGTCTTCTATGGATTCTTGATGAGCTTAGTTAAATTATTACTATATGTGGTTTCCATTATCTAGCATGGTCATGGATATCTTACTGTTTAAGGTTGTTGATTGTATTTATGTTGCAATGTATGTTTCATATATGGATCTAATAGTGTTGTGTGGGACCTCTGATGTGGTTTACTATGATGTTGCTGCATTTGAGTTCAAAAAGTAGCGTTAGCCATGGATTCTTGTTTTTGTGCCTGTTAGTGATCCAAAAGGGAACCTAAAACCTCTAAGTCTTCATATATCTTAACTATTGGAAACACTATCGGAAGGGAAAATAGTAAAGAATGGCAGAAAAAAGAGCTAAGAGAAGGAAGAAGTAATGTTGCACAGGAGCCATCGGATCGGACCAATCAACAGTCCAAATCAAATCGGCATATCGTAATCGGCGGAGGCCAATGGGAGATATCGGAGGTAGCCATATGAAAATCGCAATAGCGATCAGCGCGAGTCAACGTAGACCGTCGACTGAGCGCGCAGATCAACGGTCCAAATCTATTCGCAATATCGCATCTCTAAAACACAAGGAGGACTTAACCCCCAGCCCGAAGACTATGCGATATGCGACTACGATATATCGCATCACAACTATATAAGGGGTGATACCAAAGATCGATGACCGTGCGATACACCGATAGCCGATAAGGCCAATCAGAGTGATCGACGATCGAAGATCAGGGAAGATATGCAACATGTGATAAAGCCGGACCCAAAAGGGTTTATGGATGCGAATTGATATATTTTGAGTTCTGATGAAAAGGGATTTGTCAGGTTTTTCTACGTATTTACGCATTTCCGCTATAAAATCGAAATACAAAGGAAATGCGCCCGAAGCGATAAAATTGGACTCGAAAAGTTTATAAATGCAACTCTATATTATTTGAGCTCCGTGGTAAGTGGGATTTCGGGTGGGCCTCAGGCGCTAAGTGGTATTGGGCAAGGCTCTGCCCAATCCCATACACTGGTCGACACGTGGCTTGGCGCAGAAGAGAGAAAACCGCCTTTTCGGGCAGGTAATCTCCGTGCACATAAGCCGCCCGAAATTAATATTAGCCATTGGATCAGAGATCACACAAATCAATGGTGGGCTTGCGATAGTAACCAAAGGCGGACCTGATAGGATTATAGGGCAGATTTGATATTGTTTGAAGTCTGATAGAAAGCGTTTTGTCGAATTTTTTCTGTGTTTTTAGTGTATTTCTCTGTGTAAACAGAGAAACGTGTTCCCAGGGATTTCAACCGCACCAGTGGTCCTTTCCGTTTAAAAACAGGTGGCCAGCATACCTGAGAGCGTTCTACAATGATTGTTTAATGCTCAAAAAGGGATTTGAACGGACAACGGCCTGGAGCCAGAGAACCTGAAAGGGGAGACAAACAAACAAGCATCGATAGGCTTAAAAGCCATTCAATGGCAGAGATTGAGGGGGCAGTTACTGAGACAGAGATAAAGTAGAAGACAAAGAGCAAGAGGGACAGTCTATGTACTCTTGTAGACTTGAGGATTTCAAGTAAATCCCTGTTGTTTTGTCATTGTTGTGTTGAGACTCAGTTTTGAGCTCACACTTGTAATAATCTACTCTTGAAGACATAATATAGAGGTCAACACTGAAAGCTGGACCAAGAGACATAGCTAGGAAGTCTGGTGAACTCCTTGATTATTTTGTTGTGTTAATGTGTGTGACTGTTATTTTTTTCTAACTGCTCATTGTCTATATTATTCGCAATCTTTTCGATCCATTGCACTAAGTAATATAGGCATTCTTGCACATAAGTATGTAAATTAGGAACAGAAAGTTGATTTAGTTAAAGTTGTTTCAGAGTATGATGTTCTATTTCAAGAACCAAAAGGTCTGCCACCCAAGCGATAAATAGTACATGATATTTGTTTGCAGCAAGATGCTCCATTACCTAACATTGGAATGTACAGGTTGTCAGCTTTAGAGAATGCAGAGATAAAGAAGCAGGTACAAGAGTTGCTCGAAAAAGGGTTTATACGACCAAGCACATCACCATGTGGATCTCCAATCATGCTGGTGAGAAAGAAAGATGGATCATGGAGAATGTGCATTGATTATAGAGCACTGAATATAATAACAATCAAGAATTGTTATCCTCTTCCTCGTATTGATGATCTATTAGATCAATTGAAAGAAGCAATTTACTTTTCTAAGTTAAACTTGCGAAGTGGCTATCATAAGGTGAGAGTTGCAGAAAAAGATGCATGGAAGACTACTTTCAAAACAAAGCAAGGACTGTATGAATGGTTGGTTATGCCTTTTGGCTTAACTAATGCTTCTGCTACATTTATGAGAGTTATGAATGATGTACTTAGACCTCTTATTGATGATTTTGTAATTGCTTATTTAGATGACATTCTTGTTTTTAGTAAGACATGGGGAGACCATGTAAAGCATGTAAATCAGACTTTAGATGTTTTGAAAAGAGAAAATCTCTATGTAACACAGTCAAAATGTGAGTTTGGCAAAACATCTTTAAATTATTTGGGTCATATTGTAGGGGGTGGTGAATTGAAGATAGATCCCTCTAAGGTTGAAGTCATTGTGAACTAGCCTAAACTCAAATCTGCTACAAATGTTAGAAGTTTCCTAGGGGCAGCACAATACTGGAGAAAGTTTAGTGTTAACTTTCCTTTGATTGCAACTCCATTACATGCTTTAACAGGACTGAAACAGGTGTTTAAGTGGGGAGGAAAACAACAGAATGCTTTCGACACCTTAAAAGAAAAAGTTAGTACAACACCAGTACTAGCACTGCCAGATCTTCAACATCCATTTGAGATTGAGACAGATGCCAGTGACTATGCCATGGGAGCAGTGTTGATGCAACACGGTAAACCCATATGTTATCATTATGAGACATTTACTTCTGCAGTAGTTAATTATCCCACATATGATAAAGAATTGTATGCATTAGTACAAAGTGTGAAAAAGTGGAAACATGACCTAACGAGTAAGGAAACCATCATACATACAGATTATCAACCACTTCAATATATGCACTCACAAACTAAATTGAAACAATCAAGACATTATAGGTGGATGGGTTTTCTACAACAATTTCATCTTGTTATCAGATATAAGAATGGCATACACAATAAGGTTGCAGACATGTTATCAAGACCAATCATAAATGCATCTACTATACTTAAGCATAATTTAGTAATGCATGAAAGTTATATTGAAAAACATGCTCAAGATGTAGACTTTGAAGATGTATATGCAACTTTAAGTCATGGCAAACAAGTAGAAGAATTGGATTATTATGTAAAGGACCAACTCTTATATCATTTTGGAAAGTTATGCATTCCACAAATTGAAAGAGTTAACATGATTTGAGAAGCACATACTTCTCTAATATTAGATCATTTTGGTGTAAGTAAAACAATTGCACAATTGCAGAGGTTCAGTTATTGGCCCAGAATGCATGAGACAGTTTCTAGATATGTCAAAGGGTGTACTATGTGTGTTGCAAACAAGACAAGTAATAGAAAATTAGGCTTGTATACTCCACTTCCAATTCCTTCTCGTTCTTAGGAAAGTGTTTCCATGGACTTTGATGGGGGATTGCCAAAATCTAGAAAAGGCCACGATTATTTGTATGTTGTTGTGGATAGGTTCAATAAAATGTGTATTTTGATACCTTGTAACAAGTAAGTTACAACTGAAAAAACAAAAAAGTTGTTCTTTCAGAATGTATGGGTTCATTTTGGTTTACCCACTTCTATTGTATCTGATCAAGATTCTCGATTTGTTGGGAAGTTTTGGTCAAATCTATGGGAGTTGATGGACACCAAGTTGAAGAAGAGCACAACATTTCATCCACAAACAGATGGTCAGACAAAGGTGGTCAACAAGACAGTGATCCAGTTGCTCAGAGGCTATTGTAGCAAGCATCCCAAGCTTTGGGATGAGCATTTGTGTTATGTGCAACATGCTTACAATTGTGCCAAGCACTCTTCTACTCAGAGATCTTCTTTTGAGACTTGTTTTGGTTTTATACCAAAGTCTCCCTTGGATTTTGCCTTTGGTAAAGACATAGCAGTTGATGGACATAGTGATGTGGACAAAGCAACCAAGTTCATTGAACAAATCCAGGAAATTCACCAGGTAGTACAGGAACAACTGGAAAGAAGTCAAGCCAAGCACAAGGCAAGACACGATAAGCATCGGGTTGAGCATAGTTTCCAAGTTGGTGATCAAGTCTGGTTGTACATCAGCAAAGACAGAATGTAAGGTGAATGTAAGAAGTTGAAACCAATAAGGTATGGGCCTTTCAAGGTACTTGATAAAATCGGTGAAAATGCTTTTCACCTTGATTTACCAAGCTTATATGCAGATCTATTCAGTCGTTAATGCAGAAAACTTGATATTGTATGAACCATCAATGATTGAAGATCCTGAAGAGCAAAGTCAGTTGCCTTATATTAAGGATCTGTTGCCTGAATATCTCAATGAGTTGCAGGAAGACAGTTTTGGACAGGAAGGTAAGAACTACACGTCAAGGGGATGTTGAGTACCTGAGGATAGGACTCAAAGGTTCAAATCCAAGCAAGGCACGATGGATAGAAATTGGACAAGTGAGGGAGTTGTATCCTCACTTGATTGATGCCTAAAAACCAACTTTTGGTGGTCCAAAATCTGTTCAGTGGGAAGGCGTGATCCAAAAGGGATCCTAAAACCTCTAAGTCTTCATATATCTTAACTGTCAGAAACACTATCGGAAGGGAAAACAATGAAAGAATAGCAGAAAACAGAGCTAAGCGAAGGCGGAAGTAACACTGAGAAGGAGCCATTGGATCGGACTAATCAACGGTCTAGATCAAATCAACATATCGCAATTAGCGGAGGCCGGTAGGAGATATCGGAGGCAGCCGTATGAAAATCGCGATAGTGATTAGCGCGAGTCAATGCGGACTATCGATCGAGTGCGAAGATCAACGGTCCAGATCTCCTCACAATATCGCATCACTAAAACACAAGGAGGACTTAACCCGAGGCCTGAAGACTATGCGATTGCGACATATTGCATCACAACTATATAAGGGGTGATACCAAAGATCAGTGACCGTGTGATACGTCGATGCGCCGACAACCGATAAGGTTGATCGGAGTGATCCACGATCAGAGATCGGGAAAGATATGCGACATGTGATAAAGCGGGACCCGAAAGGGTTTATGGATGCAAATTGATATATTTTGAGTTTCGATAAAAAGGGATTTGTCGGGTTTTTCTATGTATTTACACATTTCCGCTATAAAACCGAAATACAAAGGAAATGCACCTAAAGTGATAAAACTGGACCCGAAAGGTTTATAAATGTAGCTCTATATTATTTGAGTTACGTGGTAAGCGGGATTTCGGGCGGGCCTCAGGTGGTAAGTGGTATTGGACGGGCCCCACCTGATCCCATACACTGGCCGACACGTGGCTTGGCGCAAGAGAGAGAAAAATACCTTTTCGGAAAATCTCCGTGCATATAAGTCACTCAAAATGAATATTAGTCGTTGGATCAAAGATCACCAAGATCAACAGTGGGATTGCGATAACAACCAAAGGCAGACCCGATAGGATTATAGGGTAGATTCGATATTGTTTGAAGTCTGATAGAAAGCGTTTTGTCAGATTTTTCAGTGTTTTTAGTGTATTTCTATTTGTAAACAGAGAAACGCGTTCTCGAGGATTTCAACTGCACCAGTGGTCCTTTCCATTTAAAAACAGGTGGCCACCATACATGAGAGCTTTCTACAATGATCGCTTAACGCTCAAAAATGGATTTGAATGGACAGTGGCTGGGAGCCAAAGAGCCCGAAAGGGGAGACAAACAAACAAGCACCGATAGGCTTAAAAGCCATTCAATGGCAGAGACAGAGGGGGCAGTTGCTAAGGTAGAGAGAAAGCATAAGACAAAGAGCAAGAGGGAGAGTCTGTGTACTCTTGTAGACTTGAGGATTTCAAGTAAATCCCTGTTGTTTTGTCATTGTTGTGTTGAGACTCGGTTTTGAGCTCACACGTGTAATAATCTGCTCGTGAAGACATAATATAGAGGTCAACATTGAAAGCTGGACCCAGAGACGTAGCCAGGAAGTCTGGTGAACTCCTTGATTATTTTGCTATGTTAGTGTGTGTGACTGCTATGTTTTCTAACTGCTCATTGTCTATATTATTCACAATCTTTTCGATCCATTGCACTAAGTAATATAGGCATTCCTGCACATAAGTATGTAATACCTTTATATTGAATTAAGATCTCATTTTCAGATTAGTTAGTAGGCATGTTGATGGATCCATTTATTGTATCATGGCTATGTTTAATGTTGGAATGATTGTGTTGGAGTGACGATTTCATTCTTGTCGTGATAAGGTTGTTGAGCATTGCTTTGTACCGAGAAAGGCTTCACAAAGCCATCAAAGTACTTAAGACTTCTAAGCCTCATAATCATAAAGTCATAGGATTGCATTTTAGATGAATAAGCATTATTAGACTTGTAATAGAGTAAAAAATTGTGAATGGTAGAGGAATTTATTTAACTCACGAGATTTGCAAATTTGTCCAGTGAGGATGGAGATGAAGACATGTTTGTTCCACGAAGATGAACATATATATGTCCCAGGGAATGGAGATATATATATGTGTGTGTGTGTGTGTCCCAGCAAAGGAAGACGAAGATATGTCTATTCCACGAAGAAAGATTATATATGTCTCAAGGAACGAAGGCGAAGATATGTTTGTTTTGGGGAAGGAAAATGTGGAGAAACATAAGGACGTATCACTACAACAAAACCCTGTGATTATTGTTCCTTTTTTCTTCCTTTTTTGTGTCTAGAGCCCATTTTTGGTGCTATTTGTGTCCATTTATAAAATATGGTGCAAAAATTGATGCAATGTTTGCATTGAGTTTTTCACCAAGTCTTACACCAAGTTTAGCACCAGGTATTGCAATAGGTTTTGCATCAAGTGTTACACCAGGTTTTACGCCAAGTTTTATGCCATGTTTTTTGCCATCCTTTGCACCATATTTTGCATCTAGTTTGGCACCTAATTTTGTTTCACCAACTTTTGTATCATTTATTGCATCCACTTTTTGTGCCTACACTTGCATCAACTTTTTCATCATCTCTTGCATCCTCTTTTGCATCATTTTTTTAATTACTTTTTGCATCCATTTTTACATCATTTTTTGCATCCCCTTTGCATCAAGTTTTGTGTCTCATATTGCATCTACTTTTGCATCTAATTTTGTTGCATCAACTTGTGCATCATATTTTTCATCCATTGTTGCACCCATGTTTACGTCCACTTTTTCATCCCTTTTTGCATCTTATTTTTCATCTTCATTTGCTTCTTTTTTTGCATCTATCATTACATCTACTTTTGTTGTGACACTATTTGTACTTATTGTTGCACCCACGTTTGCTTCCAATTTTGCATCCATCTTCGCATCCACTTTTGCATCAAAATATTGCATCTATTTTTGCATCCATTTTTGTGTTGGGTTTTGCATCTCATTTTGTATCATCTTTTGCATCTACTTCCATTGCATCCATATTTTTCATCAAATTTTGTTTTTGCTATTGCACCCATGTTTGCATCCATTTTCCATCCCTTATTGCATCTTGTCTTGCATCCAAGTTTGCATATTTTTTGTGTTTTTTATTACATCCACTTTCTCATCAACTTTGGTTGTGGCATATCTTGTGCCTATCATTGAAACCCACATTTTCTTCCAATTTTGCATCCACATTTGCATTCTCTTTTGTGTCCAAGTTTGCATCAGATAATTTTTCTATTTTTTGCATCCCATTTTGCATCTACTTTTACATCCACTTATGATGTGTTCATTTTTTAATCTAATTTTGTGTCAACTATTACACCCGTGTTTGGTCCATGTTTACATCCATTTTTTAATCCAATTTTTCCTCCTTTTTACATCCAAGTTTGTGTCTTTTTTTTGTTCATTGTTGTATCCACATTTATTTCACAACAATTCATGCTAAGTTTTATGCCTACTATTACACCCATGTTTTCTTCCACCTTTTCATCCATGTTTGCACCCTATTTTGTGTCCAAGTTTGCATCAACTATTGCATCTACTTTTTCATCCACTTTTGTGTCAATTTTTTTGTCTCGTTTTCCATCTATTTATGTTGTGTCCACTCTTCATCCAATTTTACATCTATTGTTGCCCCCATTTTTTTTTACTTTTGCATCCATTTTCCAACACTCATATAGTTTTTCCATTGATGATATTTCTTATGACATTAACAATTATGAAAAACTAATGACAATGTCAATTATGAAAAACTAATGACACTCCCTCTAAACTAGGGAGATACTCATAATGAGACAAAAAAGTTCTATCAAGTTGAAATATTTATATAAGAAGGGATCTGGATTGATAAGCATAAAATTTAAATTAAAAAAGCAAATTCAAATTTAAAGGAAATTTAAATTACCAAAATAAGCGTCACTTTTATCACCGTCTACATGTATTTTATATTGAAATTAATCTATTAACACAAGATTTAAGAAAATATAAATTTAAGTTAAAATTAAATTTAAGTTACTCAAATAAATGCAATTTTATCAAAATAACCATATATTTATATTTTATATTTAAATGAATTTATCAATATGAGATTTATAATAAACATTTAATTAAGAAAGTAAATTTAAAATTTAAATTAAATTTAAGATTTAGGATTTTATATTTAAATTTTTTTATTTAGCATGTCATGATTTACCCTTCATTAAAAATATTCTCGATATTCTAACTTTTATAGATTAAGATATTAGTTTTATTTTTAATATTTAATATAGTTTGGGGTCACTTGGGCACCATTCATAGTTAAATTAGGTAAGTTATATTATTAAAAAAAAAAAAATCGAGTGCCTAGTCACACCTATGTCTTTTAAATTTTAAAGAATTTTGGTTGTCTTACATATTATGATATGGAAATTCAATGTCAACATTTTACAATGAAAATTCCGGGAAAAAAGCTCTATTTAACTAGAATTTGACACTCTTGGTCACTTTCCGAAACTCATATGGTGGAATCTGATCTTTATCCTCATCTTTAGATTTTTCCTAAAAAATAAAATCATACAAAACTGGAAAAGAGCCATAAAGCATGGGGAAGCTTTTTCCTAAGCACAAAAGCATCTAAAAAGTGGAAAAGGCCATTTTTATATGAGGAAACATTATT